>JAMPIV010019958.1:0-114413 GCA_024509875.1 Oreohelix idahoensis | reverse complement strand
ATCCTTCGGCTGTTAGGAACTGGATCACCGCTCGCTGATCGACCTTGGACGGATTCCGTATCACACCGGCCATTATTTTAACGGTCTGCAGCACAAACAATGAATACTAGGAGAATGAACACTTACACACTTGTACATTCGTATGTGCTTATTACGTCAGATGTGACGTCATCATGCTCCTCCTACAAATGTCCACTTCGCGCAGCACGGGCGGGTTTCATTTGAACACTCCTCGTACATCGGATCATATAAAAATATATAAGGTGAAAGTCCCATAGCTGGGCAACCTGACAATTCATCTTGGAAAAGAAAAAGTTTTCCCCAACTTGAATTATAACTATAGTGGGGCGTGATGATAACAACAGCTTCTTACATCAATGACTTTCACTAATGACACAGTTAGATATCAGTCTGTGAATAAATAATAATAATAATAATAATAATAAATTCTTTAAGCGCCAAACACGGCGCATAAGGCAGAAACCAGTGCTCTCCAGGTTGTTCGTTGTGACGCCACTCCCCTTAGCTCTTGCACATTATTTAGGCCCAACGTTCTTCCTTCTCTTATTATTGTTCTTCTGAGTGTTTCTTTTGGTCTTCCTTTTTTCCGCTTACCCTCAGGAACCCAAGTGAGCGCCTGTAGTGGTATTCTGTTGTTTTGCATTCGTAGGACATGACCGATATATGACCATCGTCTTTTCCTTATATAGTCGGAGACATATTTCTGCCTAGAGTCTTCTCTTATTTGTCGATTAGTCTTGAATTCTTTCCAACTGATGTTCATGAGTTTTCTAAGACATTTGTTCTCGAATGTATTCAGCTTGTTCTCCAATGATTTTGTTATTTTCCAACTCTCACAGCCGTATGTTAACACTGAGATAACATTTGAATTAAACAGACGAAGCTTGGTATGTATATTCAATGATCGTAATTTCCAAATGTTAGATAATCTATTGAAGGCGCTAGCTGCCAAAGCAATTCTAGTATGGATTTCTCTTGTTGTGTCACCATCCTGAGTCATTTTACTGCCTAAATAATTGAAACTTTCAACTTTCTGTAGTTTTTCCCCGTTCAAGATGATATCAAAGGTCTCGTTAGAAAAGTTCATAGCTTTAGTTTTAGAGGCATTTATTTGGAGACCAATTTTAACCGAGAGATGACACAAATTATTTATTGCTTCTTGGGATTGTCTTGGTGTTGAACTTAAGAATGCTACATCATCTGCGAAATCCAGGTCCCCCAGGAATTTTCCATTTGTCCATTTTATACCCAATTGTTCATTGTGGGTATAGTTTCTCATAACCCAATCAATAGCTATTCCAAAAAGTAGTGGTGACATAATACAGCCTTGTTTCACCCCTGTTTCTACTGTAAACCATTCTGTATTCCCTTTATTTGTTCTAACACAACATCTTGCATTGTCATATAGCGCTTTGATTATATTCACATATTTTGTTGGAAAACCATAGATTGTAAGTATCTTCCACAATGATGGGCGGTGTAGACTATCAAAGGCTTTTTGAAAATCGACGAAGGTGATAATAAGTGGCGATTGCCTTTCCACTGATTCTTCTATAATTGTTCTTAGTGTGAATATTTGATCAATACATGATCGTTTCGGCCTGAAACCCGCTTGTTCTTCTCTGATCTTTTCGTCAGCATGCAATTTAAGTCTTTCTAACATCATGCAACATAATAATTTTCCAGGTACTGATAATAGAGATATACCACGCCAGTTATTACAGTCTGATAGATCACCTTTCTTCGGTAACTTTACAATAATACTGTCTTTCCATTGTTGTGGTGGTTGTTCTTCTCTCCATACTTCATTTATAATATCTAAAATTCTCAAGAGGTTGTTGTCATTAACTGCTTTAATCATTTCCCCTGAAATTTCGTCAACTCCAGCAGCTTTAAAATTTTTTAATCTTTTAACGGCTTGTTTGATCTCGTCCAGCGTGAATTCATCGCAAGTTATTGGCAAGGTGGTTGTGGATGTATCATTATTAAAATCAGGTGTTACTGTTGGTGGTGGTCTGTTTAGCACCTCCATGAAGTGCTCAGCCCATCTCTTCATTTGTTCTTTTTCTGTTGGTATTGAATTCCCTAATTTACCTTTAACAGGTGTTTCCATAACAGTAGGCTGGTGACATAGTTGTTTTGTAATTTGATAAAGGCACCTACTATTACCAGTTCTTGCAGCATTTTCAGCTTCTACGGCCAGTTCATTGATGAAATGTCTTTTATCTCTTCGAGTTTTTGTCTTCACTTCTTTATTTAACAAGTTATAAGTTAGTTTGCAAGATTCAACTGCATTATGTGTACTTGCCGCTAGTAGTTTAAGTTTTGCTGTTTTCCTTTCTTGTATTTTATCCCAAGTATCTTCTCTCATCCATTTTTTCTTTTTATGTACTAGGTATCCGGTGGTCGCTACAGCTGCTTCTGTCATTGCTGTTCTCAGTTGTTCCCATTTAGTATCGATTGTCTTGGTGGTGATATCGTTGTCAATTTTGCCTAAAGCATCGAAATAGTTGTTCATTTTGACATTATATTCCTTCTTTATATCATTTGATTGCAGTCTGTGTACATCTATTCTTCTATTTTTATTCGGTTGGTATAACTTCTTCAGTTTAATTCTCATTTTAGCTATGCAGAGGTTATGATCGCTTCCGATCTCTGCACCTCTGTATGCTCTGACGTCTTGAACTGATGAGCGAAATTTAGCGCTTATGCAGAAGTGATCTATCTGGTTCTTAGTTCTGTGAATACACCCACAGTAACATTGTAGATTACTAGTGAGGGACAAAGAGTCCTTATTATTTATTTCTTATTTGTACACTACTTTTTTCAGTTTTCAACATTCCTGTCCCAAAAGAGATTTGAGGTACAGGAAAATAAATTGTAAAAAAATATATCATAACTTTAACATCAGCCTTACTCAAGTTAATTTCATTGAGTTCCAGTTGTGTGTGTGTGTGTATTTTTGGTGCACCATATCACTACATTTGCATAACCCTAGACACGTAGCCATATAATAAACATCACACCAATAAATAAGCAAAATATAGCACAGTGTGAGATTTTAGAGAGGTAGCGATAGGTCCCCTGAGAACTTAACATCAACATCAACTATTAGACTCAGGATCTTACATAGCTTGACCTCACACTGTGGACACATACACCTACCTTTTCAGTATAACATCTTTAACCTCTCCGGAGTAATTCACCCCAATCATTATCATCATCATCATCGCCATCGTCGTCATAATCATCGTCGTCATCATCGTCATCGTTATGGTCATCAACATCATCATCATCATCGTCTTCATCATTATCATCGTCTTGATCATTATCATCGTCTTCATCATTATCGTCATCATCAACATCATCATCATAATCACCATCATCATGCTCATCACACAACAGCTACATGTAGAGTGACGGGCTTCAACAAGTTTTATTCATGACCTGTGCCATCGCTTCCAGATATTTCCAAATCTTCTTGTGAGTCTGGTCAGCCGGTCATTTTATCGCTAAATCAGTAGGTCGAGTTACTTTGTCTCGGGGCAAACATGGACCATCAGTGTCAACATATACGATCAGAGCATTATTCTCTGCTGAAATAATAATCATCATCATCATCATCATGTTCATGTGTGCTCATTACTGAGCATGGAGCCACCAATACTAACAGACCCCTTGCAGGAAGCTTCCATCAAGCATGAACGTGCTCTTGTAGTGGCAGTATTTGTGACAATTTGTTTGACATGATGAGTGATCTAGCCACATATAACTTATGTGTCAGGGCATAGTAGTGTTATTCTTTCTTTCTATCGTCAAAGACCCGGCCGGGGAAGAACACATCATATGCTGAAATCAATCCACCAATACACTTTAGCTTCCCAAGGAGCATAGGCCTTCAACAAACACATGCCAAGTCTTCCTGTCCTGTGCCATCCGCTCAAGTTCTTTCCATGTTTTCCTTATTATTTTCACCTCTGTTTCCAGTTCTCTTCTCCATGTGTGTTTTGGTCTACCTCTGCCTCTCTTTCCCTGTGGATTCCAGAACAAGGACTGCCTTGTAACGCTATCACATCTGCTGTTCTTGGTGCCCTCATGTCTGGAATGGCCCATCTACGTTCAATCTCTTCTGTGAGAACTTAAACCTCCCTGGCCTGCACCATAAAACATTCCATAAATATGCAGATCAAACTTTTGATCATTTGGATACCATGCACAACTCGACAGTATTTCAACGTACCGTCAGCATTGTACGAGCTGAACATGCTATGAGTCAGTATCGTACCATTAATAAAAAAGAAGTCATTGACATCGCTGTCAGCTTTGATGCAACTTGGCTAACTAGAGGTCATAAGTCACTGATAGGTGTTGGCAGTCTTCTTCTTCTTCTTTGATCCACTGTCACCGAGCGTCGGCTCTTGGTGACCTTGATGCCATTATATGGTACTGCGCAGTTCGTATAAGCTGTTCTGAGCTGCCATTCAGTATATTGTCTATGGATGGGTTGTGTGGTAGCAGTTGTTATCTCAGTCCCTGAAGTGCAGGGCACTGTAGTAGGTGGTGTTCTACTGTCTCCAACGGGTTAGGGCAGTGTCTACATTTTGCTATATTTTGTGAACTTTGTTTCTGTGGCCATTTAGTGTAGAGTGGCCGGTTCTCAATAAAAAGATTTTGGTTTGGTACCTTCGTTCGATATCGGTCATAGCATCTTTCTTATTTGGGGCTGTTTGGTGAATGAAGAGTCTTCTTCCTGTTTTAGCCTGTGCCCACGTGTTCAGCCAAACTTCTTTACAGTTGTTTTTGACTATTTGTTTAACTGTTAACATACTCAGTGGTTGATCAATCTGTGGCATTTTCGCTCCCTTCTTTGCCAGTCTATCAGCAACTTCATTTAATGTGATGTTTATGTGGCCAGGTATCCATTGCATGTATATTTCTGTTCCGTACAAGTTCATAATTTTGAGGCATGTTTCTTGAACCTTCTGGATAGTACTGATCGAGTTGGTTTTCCAGTTTCCTATTGCCAAGAGGGCAGCCTGCGAGTCTGAGAATACTACAACATCATTTGGTTCCATTTCGTCTGATTCAAAGAATTCAAAAATTCTAGTTAGGGTTTTCTGGATGGCGACTACTTCGGCTTCGTAGTTTGTGCACCAGATACCACAGGGACCTGCAATTTTGACGGGTTCTTCAGTACTGGGTGGGATGATTATGGCCTCGTATCCAGCATTTATTACTGCTTTGAAAGCTGACCCGTCTGTATAGGCATGGATAATGTCTTCATCGTACTGACAGATGGTTTCCATGGCAAGTGTTTCAGCAGCGTAGGTATGAGGCTTTTATTTGCGGGTTGTAGAAGGTTTGTACGTGTTATTGGTCTTTTTTTTGCATCATCAAGTTTTAAATCCAGTTCTTTCTTTACTGTTTTGTTGCTGAGTGTGAATATAGTGTAGACTGTCTTACTCGTGTTGATCACCATTTTCCAGAAGCTGCAGTAGGTTGTTAGAGCAGCCAGTGCACGGTTTAGTTTCTTTTGCAGTTGCAAGTGGGACTTCCCTTCTGTCCAAAAGACCAGGTCATCAGCAAACAAGGCGCTGGGTAATTCAAGGTAGTCTGCCAGATCGTTTATGTATATGAGGAAGAGGGTGCAGCTTAGGGCCGAGCCTTGTGGGAGGCCTTCTTGGATGGTTCTTTTCCCTGATGTTGCTCCGTTTACCGCTGTGGAGATGGTTCTATTTGTGAGGAAATCTTTTATCCAACGAAACATTCTTCCTTCTATGCCCATCTTCTGCATCTTGAAAAATAGACCGTCTCTCCATACTCTGTCATATGCCTGCTTGAGGTCTACGAAAACTGCGGCCACATGGTTGGCAGTGTTATCGACATCTTGACTGCCATGGGCATCGATACGCACGTTATGTCATCCTTCTGTCACACCTGCAAGACTACTGGACTGTGGCAAGTGAAAAATCAGCCTGACAAATGAGAACAATGGAAAGCAGAGTATAGCCAAGCATCTAGAACAAAGTCGAAACGCCTTGGACAGGTGCAACTAAGGGAACGTCTGGCCAACAGTCAGAAATATGAGTCTGACAAACTTGAAACAAGAAGAAAATTAGACAAGAGGCAAGACAAAGGCGAGAAGAGGAGCTGCAGGCACCATATGGTGTTGGACAATTTTAGAGACATTTGGCCCTCAGAATGGAGTATATTGGACAAGACAAGGCACTAGGTGAGTAAAATGCATTTTTCTAAACAGTTAGTTTTAATCCACACAAAAAAGGTCTCAGACAGATCATTATCAAATTTGGCATGCATGTAGTACACAAATATATCTTTATTAAATCAGAGGAGAATTGTAATATTTTGGTAATTTTTTAATATATATATTTTTTTCATACAAATATAGTGGGTGTGTCGTCAACACGATGTTAACAAAATCATTAAAAATAGAATTTTAAACTTTTCAAAATAAACGTCTGACAAAAGGTTTTTAATTGTCAGTCACTACATGTGTGTACAATTTGATAAACTTTGTACAATTGGAAACATATGATATGGTCTCTTAAAAATGTGTTTAAAAATCCAATATGGCCGATGTTTTTTATGATTACCATGGTGTCGTACAGATAGGTTGTGAGTTATTTTTGTCCCGTCTGAGTAGAGTGGATGTTGATAGGTACGTGAGAAAAAGGTGTGAGAAATAGATTTCACGGGTGATCGTTTAAGGAACAAAATATGTCTATGGAATGAGTAAGTTTCTCTATTCCAGCCTATCTATACGACTATAATTTAGTACAAGACAACCTTGCCCCCCCTCATACATATAAATATAAGTTTAACTACACACACACACACACACAGCTATGTGACAACAAGATACACAAACGTGAAAAACTACGGTTAATTGGATATGGGTCTGACCAACACGCAAAGTTAAGTTTCTTTTGTTGTTTATTATCATTTAAACTTGACAACATCAAATATCTAAAGAAAGATAAAATCAAATCAGATTTACATACATATGAAATAGCAGAATAAAGGTGCCCTCCCCCTATGGAGAAAAAAAGAACCAAAAAATTGAATAACCCAAAGGTCAAAGGTTAGCACTATGTTACAGAGTAGACAGTAAAGTAAACAGGTTCCTCCTATTTGCTACCCAGTAAAGTTAAGAAGTTTAAGCAAATCTAGTTTTGGTAAAGTCCCTGTAAAAAAGAAAAATATTCACTCTCTCTTTCATACAGTGGCTACTCGATCACTCTTACGTCCCTGTAACAAAGAAAAATATTCACTCTCTCTTTCATACAGTGGCTACTCGATCACTCTTACCTACTCTTGGTGATATCCCTTGGAATTACAATGTTTCCTGACTATATAAAATGTCAGTTGTATTTCCCAAATTGGCCCCAGTCTATCCTCTGTCAGATAAAGACTAGTGAGGTGAACGCCGAATATGGCGTGCGTTTTCCCTGGATGAATAAAATGTCACCGCCAATGGTTGCTATAGAAACGTGATCTTGGGGTTCACAGTTAAAAGAGGAAAATACTTCCAGTATTGGGAAACATCTGGTTGGTAAAAATGTTACAATTGATAAATGATGATAATCCTATCGGGTGGCTCTATGGTAGAGTGCCGATTCTGAAACAGCGTAAATTCTGGATGCTACGCTTGAATACGACTGTCAGAAGTCGGGAATGAATATTATTTTTTTCACCACCCCAGTAGGCTGATAAAATTGAAAATATATTGCTGGGTTTGGTAAGTCCAGTTAAACTTTACAAGTTAAAATGTTTCTCATGTATCGTTGGTACATACTTGCTCACCAATGAAATTGGTGACACACAAGCCAAGAAAAGACCACATTAACCAATCAGTAAAAAAATAAGATAAAGACCGCTGGACGCTCTTGATCAGGTCTGCTAGGAATATGTAAGAAACATTTATGGAAAAATGCTACTATTCTATATAGCTACATATATGCACACAGACGGGGACAAGACGATCTCTTATCCACTCCGTCAGTCCTGATTAAATTTAAAAGGCACACAGTGTCTTTAGCTTTCCCTATCGCCCGTCGCTAGCGCTAAGTTTTCAAGTCGCATGACTTATGCGGCTTTCCCCCGCTTGCTCGCGCTTAACGATCAGCGTACAATTGTCAATTATCACAAACTATCGCCGGTCGTTAAGTAGCTATTAATTTGGTCGGCGTCTGATAGTTTAGTCGTATGATATTAAATAATAGGCATTTATAATAAATACGCACAATGAAACAAAACGTGAATTCTTTTCTGTCACTATCAGTCGCGCCTAGCACTTAAATCAGTCAAATAAAACCGTCTCTTCTTGTGTGAGAAAGCGTGTGGTGAAAAGTAACATTATAACTGAACATCTGGTATGAAATAGCTACGCGTTATTTTATTTCACTAGTTTTACCAGATAGAAAATATAAGTGAATTATAATGGTAAAAGCTTAACACTTTTAAACACGTAAGCACTAATTTCTATTACCAGAAAATCAGAATGAAAATCCACACGAATGCTATTAACACATTTTCCACAATGGGTCTAGAACTACGTGCTTAGACTATCCAAAAATTATGAGTGACAACTGATAGCAGGTTTAAGAAAACACAGTTTATATATCATTATGTTTCTCTGATCTATAGATGATGTTACTTTTCGCACTATTGTGTGAGTAACGGAGAATCAGAAACATTAGTTGCCCAGATAAAAGTTTACGGTCGGCCTTTCTCGGTCGTTTGACTGCCATCAAAGACTTATATCAGTGTAACGGAGTTTTCGAAGATTTTTGCCCGTGAATCGACATCAAAGCGCACTCTGGAAAATCCTGGATCTTCCCTCGTGGACTTCAAAGACTCTGTATTTTTCAGGTGCAGTCTGTCAGGTATTGTATGATTGACAGATAAGCTCGCGTGAGAAAACTAGGTGAACAAACCTGATTCGCTACCTGTTATGACTGACAGGTCATGCAGTTTGTAAACATTGCGTTACCTCGTGTTCCCAGAAAAAAAGGTGGGACGAAAAGTACGCTTGTGTAAGTAAAACACATGTAGAAAAAAATGCGTGGTTTTGCTAGTAAATCCTAGAACGCTGCGAGTTTACAAGCCTGTCAGATTACTGTAATCTTTCTTTCTATTATACGTCACACATGGTAACCACATTTTTTTAAAAACAAAATTAACTGTAGAATTTGGTTCATGGACATGCACTGTGTCCTTTGAGTATATATAAAGTTTGAAAATGATATTAGAACAAAAGTTAGTTTTCACTGCAGTACATGCCCTTAATAGTTTTTCCCGTCATTTATTGCAAATGACTATACCTCGTACTGATCGTAGAAGTAGCGGATTACTAAACAAACGCTCTTTGTTGCTGACTGCGGAGCGCAATACCAGCACCATACGTGGCCCCCACGTGGGAAGTCTGCGTCAGTCCCTTCCTCCCCCTTGCTTTTGCAGCAGTCGTCCCTTTAGTCATGTGACAGTCTTATGCACAACCTCATCAAAGTTGTTTCCTACCAGATGTCTGAGGCTGCAGTAATTTTATTGTTTCCTTGTCGCCGTAGAGACTCCTGGCAAATACACGCAGGAAAAAATGATCTATCAGCTGATATCAGTTTGGAAGCAGCCACAGGTGCAAAGAACCTTACTGGAACAATGAATAAAGGCAGCATATAGACGTATAAAACGTTACCGATGTTAAGTGTGGACACATTGACAGATAAATAAGCAAAATAACCAAATACGTAATGGGGTATGTGAGAAACGTTGCTAACAAAGGACGTGTACACGCAATAATAAACTGGAGGTGATAGCAATGACTAGCTAGACTCAGAAAACTAAAACAACAGAATAAATTGCTTTGGACTTTATCATCATCAACATCAACATCAACACCAACATCAACACCATCATCACCATCACCATCATCATCATCATCATCATCATCATCATCATCATCATCATCATCATCATCATCATCATCATCATCATCATCATCATCATCAACATCATCAACATCCTCATCATCATCAACATCATCATCATCAACATCATCAACATCATCAACATCATCATCATCATCATTAACATCATCAACATCATCATCATCATTAACATCATCAACATCAACATCATCAACATCATCATCATCAACATCATCATCATCAACATCATCATCATCATTAACATCATCAACATCATCAACATCATCATTGTCAACATCATCATCATCATTAACAGCCTTCAGCTCCCCAAGGAGCATTTGCCTTCAAAAATAACATTTGTTAAGTCTTCCTGTCCTGTGCCATCAGCTCAAGGTCTCCAGTTCTCTTCTCCACGTGCTTATTGGCTGTCCTTGACCTCTCGTACCGTAATAGTAGTGGTGAGTGTGTATAACAATAAAATATTATCAATGTAACACGTGGCCACATAAAAAAAAAAACCAAGAAGAGATAACCACATGTTTAATTGAATATCTGACAAAAGTATCCCATAAAGCATTAATACACTCAATAAGAAAATACAGATGACAAGTAATCAACTATACTCAGAAAAAAAAAAGAAAGAAATAGATTGGTTTGGAAATATTGTGGATAAATTCTGACGAACCAGCATCAGGATTATGTAAGTCTGGAATAGATCCCAGCAGGCTTAAAAGTCAGTTTAAATGAAAATGAACTGAGGGATGGAAGGCATGGCAATGTAACAAGGTAACATGGCAATGTAACAAGGTAACATGGCAATGTAACAAGGTAACATGGCAATGTAACAAGGTAACGGTAGTGATACGGAAGATACTGTCGCAGGGAGGTGAAGTGTGTTATTGACTTCACTATATTATGTTTATCTTAGAGAGGTGGGATTAAAAATAGTTACATGTTCTTCTAGAAACGTTATAACACAATCGGAGATAGTTTATGGCTGTTTGGGTAGCGTGTAAGCCAAAAGAATCTTTAACATTGTGATTGTTGTTTGTCTGGTATGCAAGCTGATAAAATGTTTCCTTTGTAAAAGAAACTATACGTACAAAATCCGGCTTCGTGACGTTTCTGGCGTGTCACATGACACAAAGCCGTCATACTTGGACTGGTTCACAAACAAATAGTTACCCCTGCATGAGAAAAGAATTATCAAACTCCATAATTCTCGCCGTTTGTACGTCGGTCACATCTAAGAGATGCAACTATGGTTGAAATTTAGACATTAATTGTATTGTTTGCCTTATATGTAATCTCCCGAAAATAGTAACACTCAACGAAGAAAAGTCGATGAATTGTGCAACACAAATTGAGTGACAGTGATATATGAATAAAATGTAAGTTTTTGATTGTAGAACCCTGTTTCATTCCGGAAACGGATTTAACTCATCATTTTGTTAAAAATAACCTTATAATGTAAGTGTTTGATTGTTTCTTCAAGACGCAATTTTAATTTAAAGTATTGCAGACTTATTGTTGGAGCTACTCGCTGGAAATGAAACGGTTTATTGGAGCATAGATACCATGATTTCCGAAGACCCAACGACGCAGTTGATTTCCCAACCGAGTTCCTTAACGAGCAGTGCCCGTCATGAAAAGCCACCGCATTTGCTGAAATTAAAGGTTGCTGCATGTATCATGGTATTGCGAAATCTGAACGCAAAAAAACGGACTATTGAATGGCACGCTTTTGGTCGTAAAAATCTTGCATGAGAATTCCATTGATGCAGAAATCACTGGCAGTAATACGGGAGAACGAGCCATAATTCCTCGCATTGACTTAGAACCGAGCGAGCGCAGTTTGCCATTTAGGATGCGACGTCGTCAATTCCCAGTGATTTTAGCATTTGCTATTGTTACAACCTGTTACAAGGGGTGGTGGTTTGCTTTGAACAATGTTCCATGTGATATGAATAAAACACTTATAAATTTCTGGCCATTGTTTTTTCATTGATATGTTAGTTTTGTTTGTTCAGAGATAGTGCATCGTGCCTTCGATGGAAGATTAAGCGAATGCGGGGGTGGAAGATTCCGAACAATAATTGAACCTTGGAATACGATTGATTTGCTAAGTCATTTCATTGAGTCCGTACATTTAATTCACAGTTGTACATACAGGATGATCATTTCAATAGTAGTAGAGCATAAGTTCATATAAGTCATGCATAAATTAATCAATAACGTAGACTGCTGGTTTACGTGTCAATGTCCGTTATGAGGATACAATGCAGTATTGTCGTCAGAACATCACAGCTATATGCACGCGCAGCTAGACATGGCTACCTGCCGACAGTGAGACTGCGAGTCTGAATATATTCATACGAATTTGACGATTATTCTTCTCCTTCTGAGAATTCTAGTTAAATACTAACCTCCATAAATTTCCCTCTCATATAGAGTTCTAGGACTGACCCTGATCCATCAAAAAATGCATATATAAATGGCTATATCATGCCATTGAATTGGAAGGTTAGAAAACGCAGCTATTCAGCTTGGCGGTCAAGTAACAAAGGGTAACGTTTCTTAGTTACCGACTGTGTCCTAAACAACGCTATACACGTCATGATCGATCGTGTATGGAGCGTTCAGTAATTGAAACATCTATCGCAATATATTAAATGCCTTAACCTTTTACAATTGCACGTCTGATAACCTTTAGCAGACGGCGTTAATATCATATACCGTAACAGCTATGACGATCAATATGGCGCAAGGACAATCATTTGATCACGTAGTTTTCCTTCCTGAACCTGTTTTCGGACACGGCGAGCTCTTTTGTCGCCCTCACTCGAGGAACAAATCATGAAAATTTGAAAGTTTTTGTTTATCAGGGAGCATTCTGTGAAACAAATCCATGCACTTTCACAAAAAATGTTGTCGTCAAATAACTTTTATATTGAATTAAAAAATATATTACAGTTTTTGATTTACTTCCGTCATTATTGACGGGTTATTGCTAGTAATAATAAGAGTTTCCTTTATCTTGTGAATACGAATATTTCTTCTAGATGATTTTAAACTTCAGCTGCGTCTTGTATTTTTAATAATTGTTTTGTCAGAATCTTCTGTTCTCCGCGGCGTTTCTTGCTGGGGTTTATCAAAGTCACCTCAACTATTTCTCTTGACGCCTCGCTTCTATTGTTGTTAGATTTTATGCATTTGGTTAGTTTTTGTATTTTATGCATTTAGTTAGTTCTCGCTGTCTTTTGTTAACTGTTTTTATTCTTTGGTCTCTGATTAAGACCTTTTGTTCGTAACGTAAGCCATTTATTGTACGAGCAAGAGTTACTTTTCTAATGTCCGTTTAAAGCACCGTTTATCAGAATGTGTGCACCGAAAAGCGTTCACGAAATATACTTTGAGTGTGAAAACCTTTTATTGTATTGGGAAATATGTGGAGATTCAAAAGTATGGATATGACAAGATAAAAAGTCCAACACAAAAATCAAAATCTTCAGTTCATATGTCAAGTCAGTTCTATTGTCAAGTCAGTTCATATGTCAAGTCAGTTCTATTGTATGGCTCTCAAGCGCGGAGAACAACAACCAAAAAAAAAAAGAAAAAACAAAACAAAACAAAACTACAGACTTTCGTAAATGGGTGCTTGTGTAGAATAGAAGGATTGAAGTGGTATGACAAGATGACTAACATGGAATTTATGACAAAAACAAGACAAGTGTCAGTGTAACAAGACAAGTGTCAGTGTAACAAGACAAGTGTCTGTCAGTGTAACAAGACAAGTGTCAGTGTAACAAGAAATGTATAGAAGACTCTGGAGATGGACAGGACACACATTGACAGGACAAACATTGACAGGACACACATTGATAGGACACACATTGACAGGACACACATTGACAGGACACACATTGATAGGACACACATTGACAGGACACACATTGATAGGACACACATTGACAGGACACACATTGACAGGACACACATTGACAGGACACACATTGATAGGACATACATTGATAGGACACACATTGATAGGACACACATTGATAAGACACACATTGATAGGACACACATTGACAGGACACACATTGACAGGACACACATTGACAAGACACACATTGATAGGACACACATTGATAGGACACACATTGACAGGACACACCTTGACAAGACACACATTGATAGGACACACATTGATAGGACACACATTGATAGGACAAATCTTGACAGGACACACATTGATAGGACACACATTGACAAGACACACATTGATAGGACACACATTGATAGGACACACATTGATGAAACTTGTTGATAGTATTACCAAGTTGTCCTTCTTCTGGAATTCCAAAGGTAAGCGAGGGAGAGAGAGAGGGAGAAGGAGAGACGGGAGCACATGGAGAAGAGAACTGGAGACAGACATGAAGGAGATAAAGAAGATATGGAAAGATCTTGAACTGATGGCACGTGACAGGAAGACTTGGCTTAATTTTGTTGATGGCACGTGACAGGAAGACTTGGCTTAATTTTGTTGATGGCACGTGACAGGAAGACTTGGCTTAATTTTGTTGATGGCACGTGACAGGAAGACTTGGCTTAATTTTGTTGATGGCACGTGACAGGAAGACTTGGCTTAATTTTGTTGATGGCACGTGACAGGAAGACTTGGCTTAACTTTGTTGATGGCACGTGACAGGAAGACTTGGCTTAACTTTGTTGATGGCACGTGACAGGAAGACTTGGCTTAACTTTGTTGATGGCACGTGACAGGAAGACTTGGCTTAACTTTGTTGATGGCACGTGACAGGAAGACTTGGCTTAACTTTGTTGATGGCACGTGACAGGAAGACTTGGCTTAACTTTGTTGATGGCACGTGACAGGAAGACTTGGCTTAACTTTGTTGATGGCACGTGACAGGAAGACTTGGCTTAACTTTGTTGATGGCACGTGACAGGAAGACTTGGCTTAACTTTGTTGATGGCACGTGACAGGAAGACTTGGCTTAACTTTGTTGATGGCACGTGACAGGAAGACTTGGCTTAACTTTGTTGATGGCACGTGACAGGAACACTTGCCTTCACTTTGTTGATGGCACGTGACAGGAAGACTTAGCTTAACTTTGTTGATGGCACGTGACATGAAGACTTTGCTTAACGTTGTTGATGGCACGTAACAGGAAGACATGGCTTAACTTTGTTGATGGCACGGGACAGGAAGACTTGGCTTAACTTTGTTGATGGCATGGAACAGGAAGACTTGGCTTAACTTTGTTGATGGCACGGGACAGGAAGACTTGGCTTAACTTTGTTGATGGCACGTGACAGGAAGACTTGGCTTAATTTTGTTGATGGCACGTGACAGGAAAACTTGGCTTAACTTTGTTGACGGCACGTGACAGGAAGACTTGGCTTAACTTTGTTGATGGCACGTGACAGGAAGACTTGGCTTAACTTTGTTGATGGTACGTGACAGGAAGACTTGGCTTAACTTTGTTGATAGCACGTGACAGGAAGACTTGGCTTAACTTTGTTGAGGGCACGTGATAGGAAGACTTGGGTTAACTTTGTTGATGGCACGTGACAGGAAGACTTGGCTTAACTTTGTTGAGTGCACGTGACAGGAAGACTTGGCTTACCGTTGTTGATGGCACGTGACAAGAAGACTTGGCTTAACTTTGTTGATGGTACGTGACAAGAAGACTTGGCTTAACTTTGTTGATGACACGTGACAGGAAGTCTTGGCTTAACTTTGTTGATGGCACGTGACAGGAAGACTTGGCTTAACTTTGTTGATGGCACGTGACAGGAAGTTTTGGCATAACTTTCTTGATGGCACGTGACAGGAAGTCTTGGTCTAACTTTGTTGATGTCACGTGACAGGAAGTTTTGGCTTAACTTTGTTGATTGCACGTGACAGGAAGTCTTGGTATAACTTTGTTGATGGCACGTAACAGGAAGTCTTGGTATAACTTTGTTGATGGCACGTGACAGGAAGTCTTGGTATATTTTTGTTGATGGCACGTGACAGGAAGTCTTGGTATAACGTTGTTGATGGTTTTTGCTTCCTGTGGAGCTCATGATGATGATGTAATCGTTTATCAAAATGTTGCATTGACAAGCATTCTCTAGATCTAGATATATCCTGCACATGAGTGTAACTTCTGGTTTCCGGGACAATATTTCTATGCTAGAGAAAAACGTCATCTTCAGCAAAGCTAAGTTGGATATGACCTTTATGTTAAGAAAGGTTTGTGGAGTCGGACAAACAATTTTCGACTTCGACTCCTGCAATTTTAGAAATCCGACTTCGACTACAGTTATGGCGTACTATTGGGAGTCGTAGTCCGGACATGGTTTACCGGAGTCGCAGTCCGGACATAGTTTACCGGAGTCGGAGTCCGGACATAGTTTACTGGCTCTGACTACAGTTATGTCGTAGTCCGGACATAGTTTACCGGAGTCGTAGTCCGGACATAGTTTATCGGAGTCGGAGTCCAGACATAGTTTACCGGCTGTGACTGCACTAAAACAAGGCAACCGGATGCATGACTCGACTCCCGACTCCACAGCCGTGGCTAACAATCAGCAGTCCTCTTCTGCTCCCCCAGAAGCACCTTTTCATGCCTTGACCTTCTCTTTTATTTCTGTTACCAGTTCTCTTCTCCGTGTTGTCCCCTCTCCTCCACATCTTCTACCCTGAACAGTTTGCATGAGACACAACACATTCAATTATGACACTAATAAATTCGTCACAATAACACGTGTAACCGGAGATAGGTACAAGTAATGGCGACTACTTTATAGAAGGCACGAGGTAGCTAATTTCGTCATATTTTTCTTCTCAAAACTTTTATGACACTAACATTCCAGGATAGGTGAATGTAAATGATAGTCACGAGCCATTATTACTTTTAAGGTATTCTTACTTCCTTGTTCTTTCGCTAACCAACACATTACAAGTTAGAGGACTGTTACACTAAGGTAAGTTTATCGGGTTATAGAGATTTGAACATTAGGAAGATATGACATTTCTTTGTGTGTGTATTTGTAAGTACTTGCCAGAACAAAATAGAAATGTTTTGTTGGAATTAGCTTTGTTTTTACCTTTTAAAGTTGTTTAGCCTCGATCTGAAGTTACGCAAGCAGTTCAGCTGATGGGAATCTGGTCCAAATATAAGAATTAAATCGTATTCTCTCAGGAATTTCGCCAGCGACTAGAGTTTAGAGTGATATAAATGTTACTTGCTTTTGATGCAATGACGAAAAGTGGGATGTGTGTTCCATACGGCACCTGAAAATAATTTAGAGACGCAGTAATAAGGGGTAAAAATAAGTGTTATGCTTATGAATCCTAAACTTAACCCTAACCTGTACCCTAACCCTAATGACATGGACGGCTTTTTTGGATGACATTGAAGACAGAACCCTCTGTTCTTTATTTCAACCGAACAACATTGCTTGGTCGTAATTAGCTTTTTACAGGCTTTTCTTTAACTTGCAGCGTATGTTACCTTGTTGTCACCTTCACATCTTGCAATCGATTTTACAATCACTTCCAGATGAGCAATAGCTCTGAAAATTGGCATAGTTGTGTATTCCCCATGACAATGCAATAATCAGTCGTAAAAATAATAAAATTAATAAAATTGAAATTAATATTAATTTTGCTTGATTGTATAAAAAAAACATTACTACTCGTAAAATGAGCGATAACTGCAAATAGATTGTGTATTCTTTCCAACAAGATTGTCTCTCTTGAAACTTCATTTCCCCCCACCCCCCAGACATACACATGTCGTGAAATATTCTAATCCACATATATAAATTATCAGGTAAATATAAAGCCTAACAAATAAATTTAATAAAAGGAAGAAGAATGGTAAAGAACAGTGCTGTCACAATGACAGTACTCGAAATCCCCTTTGTTTTATGCTTCGTCTGCAAATTGTAACGTTTCCACGTTAAATATAAGCCACTGCATAAATACAAGCGTTTCCACAACACATTAAAACGGGTATTGCATTTCTAAGAAAAACATTGAGAGGCACACTGCGTAATGACCTAAATTAATCCTAACATTAATTATACTACGTTACCAAAACGAACGAACAGATGGACTCAAATAGAAAGAGAGAGGGGCGAATGAAAGCAAGGACACATGCAACACTAAACTCGCGTCGCGCGATACACAATTGCTGCCATCACGCGTGTAAGGCCACATGCACTAACTTTTTTTCAGACGGACAGTGATAAAAACACTAACCTTCCCAGAGTTAGGTTTTAAAATCCTGAAAAACGCTTATTAGAAAAGATGACATTGGATGGGTTTACGTTTGAAAACATTACAGTACCCAGACAGCACATCTTCGAAACAGGAGGTAGAAGAAATTGCATATTTTGAACGCCGCCACTTAGCTCTTTTAAATTTGTATATTTGGGTTCCTTAGGGCTTGCTGACAAAGAATATGTAAAACGTTACGCAAATAGTCTAGGAATTACCAAATTATAACCAAAATAAAATAGTGGGGGTGCCTGACAGCATGAAATCATTTCTGCTCATAAAATTTTTTATAACGTGTTTGAAAAAACCTTACGTTACGGAAATAGCCTACCATGTTAACTCCAAATTGATTGGAGCGCAACACATATAAGACTAAACACGATTGGTCGGGCTATAAATACTATCTTGTGTTGTTATGGGAAACGAATAGAAGGGGTACTTTTTTGAAAAGATGGTTAGACGTGGTTTCATTGGGTAGAGCTGCGAATATACTTGATTCAGAGCGTCTGTTCATTGCCACATCTTGTAATAATCCTACTAAGAAGCAGTACGTTGAGCACCAGTGTATATTTTATATAAAATAAAGCCTGGGACATCGGCAGATCGGAGTTGTGCTATATTCATTGCCAGTCAACGAAACAGTTTATTATTCTATGAATTGTGGTAAGCTTGAAATATTCAATATCTTTTAATGAAAATTGAATGTAAATTGTTAATTTATGCCTGTATATATGTGTAGTTCAGTAGCGAACATGATGTAAAGCCTATAATGCTCCAGCCTGAACAGAAGGTGTCGGAGGAAAGTAAAACTGCATGGAATGGCCAAACAGTACACTGACACCTAGATTATTGATTAGACAGAAATAATGCTGGAATTGCAGAGGCGTAGTAACCATTAGGGAGGGAAATACTGGTATAAAGTATTTCAGATGAAGCTGACAGTTGGCCTAACGCTCTGAACTCAATGTTTGTGATGTATTGTGCTCAGTGTAGAAAGAGAGTATAAATTAGTTATGACGTAGAAGGTACATCCTTCTTGTTTTCAGGGACCGTGGTCTTAAAGTTATTGAGCAGCACCTGGTCAGAGCTTTGCTGAATCCAGAGTCGGACAGCATACTCCTTGGCCCATTTAGCTATCAGTGAGGTGTCTCCAGAGCCCAGGGGAGAAATCGAGCAGAGGAGTCTTTTCCTGCCGCCATCACGCAAGATAAGCTGATGTGGCCAGCTGAGCTCAACATTATGTACCCCCATCTTAAAATGACAGTGTAAAATACAATTAAGAGGGGAATTTAATTGTTTTAATATCAGGAACTGAGAACATCTCCAATACTAGTTCCAATAAAGACAAACTATTGAAGTCATGATGACAAATACCAACAGAGCTTGAACAAAACAAAACCAGTATTACCTCATACTACTACTACTATACAACTAACACACATAGGATACTATTAAAAATAGATGTCACTACAAGATTCATATTAATAAATTCTGTACATATAACTTGTAATTAAAATTGCTTGTGATTCCTGGTTCCTTTGTATTTGAATCAGGACACATATACATTCATGACAGCAATGAATACATATTGTTATTTGAAAAGTTATCAGTGACTCCTTTAAGATATCCTTGTAGAGTGTTTTATGTATGTGAGTGTCACAGTGTTGTCAAGTGTAGTGGAATAAATTAAATTGTTTATCTGTCTGTTGTTGTTTTTGACTTACACTTCATCATACACATACCCTAGACATATAACGTAGTCATCACACTATTCCAGAATAATTCTGACTGAGGTATACATATGTGGCAGCAAGTAAGGTTATATATAATACACTACTCTTATTAGATATATATATACCTTCACAGCTGATCTCAGTCAGTACACTAAGTCCCCTATAAATATTTATAACATCCCACTTCACCACATATATTGGGGTCTCGCTCTTTGGATTTTGAATCTTTCCCTATTAAAAATATTGGGGGTAATTCACTTCAGGGAATAATAAGAATTAAAAAGGTATCCTTGGGTGGAATTAAATAAGGTTGAGCTCTCGGTGCCTGTGTTGTCCATTAGATATATATTTAGAGATTGAATTGTTAGTTAGACATTGTATAAACTTACCTGGTAGACAATGGCGGACCTAGCCAAATTTCGATCTGCTGCTGTTCAGACTGCAAAAGAGTTAGGATTAGATGGGCAAGTTATGGTTGCCTATGTCACTACGGAATGTGACAAATTTATTGAACGCGAAGAAAGAAGGTTTGAAGCCGAAAGAAAGTAGAGGCTGAAAGGGAAATTAAGAAGTTACAATTTGAGGCTGAGGCTAAGAAATTGGAAGCAGAGGAAAGAAGACAGGCTGCAGAAAGAGAAGAGAAGAAATTAGCTGCAGAAAGAGAAGAGAAGAAATTAGCTGCAGAAAGAGAAGAGAAGAAATTAGCTGCAGAAGAAAGAAGATTGACTGCAGAGAGGGAAGCAGAAAAGGAGGAGAAGAGATTACAAAGGGAACATGAGTTACGACTAAGGGAGTTTGAGTTTCAAGGCCATGCTCCTGAAAATGGTGCCAGTCCCTTTGCCTCTGATGCCACTGCTAGCCAGGGAGCCTCAACCTCAGCTATGAATTTTCATTTAGATCATTTTGTTGAGAAAGACGATGATATAGAGAGCTATCTAAATAGGTATGAACTATTAGCTACCACATATGGGTTAGAGAGAGAAAGGTGGAGCTTAAAGTTATCTCAGGGACTTCGTGGGGCAGCTTATGAAGTTTTTTGCAAAAATGAGCAGAGGTGATCAGGAAAATTATGACATGCTAAAGCAGGCTCTTTTGTTAAGATATGAAAAGAATGCAGAATTTTATAGGAAAAAATTTAGGAATGCTAAACGACTGTCAGGTGAAACCTATCACCAGTTCTCTGCACGAATAGAGATATACTTGGAGAAATGGACTTCTCTGGGGAAAACCCAAGATCTTAAGGAAATGGTCCTTATAGAGCAACTAAGAGAGTCCATGGCTCCAGACCTGAGAAAGTTTCTCATGGAACAAGGTGCAGAGAGGCTGGGTGAGTTGCTAAATGTTGCTGAAAGGTATCAAGCAGCTCAAGCAGAGGTAACAGGTAATAAAAAGAAACAGGTGGATAACTTTAGGGCACCACAGAACTTTAATAAATTTGATCCTAGGGATCAAAACAAAGGTAAGCACCAGTTTGATAGGCCACGGTATGAAAATAAAAATAAAACCCCACAATTCGATGAAAGGAAATATGATGAAAGAAAATCTTTCAACCAAGGAAAAAGGTGGTGTAAAAATTGTCAGATGGACAATCATGACCCTGACCGTTGCAGAAGGAAACCTGTGTATATGGCCACCCTTCAGGTCAGGTCGACCTCAAGACAGGAGGAGGATATTATGTTAGATACCACTCCAGAAGAGATGAGGAAGGCACAGGCTGGGGATAAAACACTCAAGCCTTGTTTCAGAAAATTGTCAACTTGTCATACAACTCCAGGCAAGGGAGATTTTTACATGAAAAACAAGTTGATGTATAGGAAGACTGGAGCTAGATCCAAAAGTCAGGGACAGCTGGTACTTCCTAAAAGATATAGGGCAGACTTAATAAGGAGCCTACATGTGAAACCAGATGGGGACCATGAGAAGATAGGTACCATCATCCAAAAGGTGGCTCACAATTATTATTGGCCCAAAGCAAGATGGGACATTGAGAATTTTGTAGAAAGGTGTAGCATAGCACATGAGGGAACACCCACAAGTGGGAACATGGATCAGGACCTGGACACGCCACGGGGCAAAATTAGGCCTGATAATAAAAAGAAAAATAGATTTGATAAAGTGGACCAAATGGAATGGGAAGCCCCTTTTCACGGACAAGCTTCACTTAACTGTTTTACAATGGCCACTATGCGGAGAGTGCAAAAAGATGTCTTACCCCAGGATAAGCCGAAAATCTCTCAATCGGACTTAAACAAACTGGAGGAAGAAGATGTAGAGAGGAAATCTCTCATCAAGAATTTTAAGTGGGAAGAAAGCCCCAAAAGAAAAATTGGTAGCGGTCGTTTTATGCATGATAATTCTTGGAAGAAAAATCATCACTATAGAGCTTCGAGTGGAAGAGACCATACCGGTGCATGGACAAATAGGTCCACAAAAATAAAGGTCCATATGTAGCTTTGTTAAGAACGTGGACTGATGAAAAGGCAGAGGAAAACATTACATCTTCATACCAATATGTGAATGAGCTGACCACTCGTTTAAAAAACTGGCTGGAAACTTGCCAATGAAAATTTGAAACAAGCCAGGAAGAAACATGCTGCCTATTATAACAGGAAGGCGAAAGACAGAGATTTGGCTGTGGGAGAGAAGGTACTGCTTCTTCTCCCCGGGAGTCAGAATAAGTTACAAATTGGATGGCAGGGTCCATATACAGTTCTAGAGAAGGTGTCTAGAACAAATTATAAGATAGATAAAAAGGGAAAGAAAAAATCTATCATGTGAATCTCCTGAAGAAATATTTGGAAAGAGAACATCAGGAAGAGACACACTTGTTGACCTTGTCCATCGCCATGGAGATGAAAAAGGAACCACTTTCATCATTTGAATATCCATTACACCCCTGTGAGACAGCAGCACAGGTGAAAATCAGTACACATTTAACGAAAACTCAGAAAGAGAGAGTGCAACAGGTTCTAAATAATCATGCAGAGGTGTTAACAGACCGACCAGGGCATACAAACCTATGGAATATGATATGAAACTGATAGACCCCACACCTGTCTGTATGAAACCATATTCGATTCCGTTTGCTAAGGAGAAAGCTTTGAAGGAAGAGATAGACTATCTGTTGAAGGAAGGAATTATTTCGCACAGTGAATCTTCGTATAGTTCCGGTGTTGTACTCTTAAGGAAGCCCTCTGGAGAACATAGACTCTGTATAGATTACAGGAGACTGAATGCTATTACAGAAGGACAGGTGGATCCATTGCCGGATACAAATCAGCTGTTTGCCAGACTAAATAAAGCTAAATATTTCTCAATAGTGGATCTGAGTAAAGGATACTATCAGATTCCAGTAAAGCCTGAGGTTAGACCATACCTAGCTTTTAGTACCTCAGAAGGACACTATGAGTTTAATAGATTGCCATTTGGATTGAAGAATGCGCCTAGTGTCTTCTCTAGAATGATGAGAAAATTGTTGGATGTAAACATTTCGGAGGAACGTAATGAATCCCTGAGTTGCCTCTTTGATTGAGGATATTCCGAATGTTTCATACAGGATAATAAGAAGATTATGGAATCCACTACGAAAACTCTGCTATCACCAGGTATATGTTATCTCCTCATAACGTACATTTTGAGGGAAATATAATGTTCTCTGGACATGTCATTGCGCAGACTCAGAGAAGAGAAATGGTGAATACGGGTTGCGAAGCAGCATTAAGACAAGCACTCACACTTGCGGCTGTTCAGTAACATAACCGAAATATATTATTGGTTGTAGAAGTCCGAGGCAGATTTCATGAGTAGTGCCTACTCTGAATGGACCCAACTACATAAAACCATGATAGCACCACAGCAGAGTAAAGTCAAGTTGACTTACATTTATCTATGTGTATATAGAATAAAGGACTGACATGGATGTCTGTTTTAAGAGGGGAGGTGTCGTGAAATATTCTAATCCACATATATAAATTATCAGGTAAATATAAAGCCTAACAAATAAATTTAATAAAAGGAAGAAGAATGGTAAAGAACAGTGCTGTCACAATGACAGTACTCGAAATCCCATTTGTTTTATGCTTCGTCTGCAAATTGTAACGTTTCCACGTTAAATATAAGCCACTGCATAAATACAAGCGTTTCCACAACACATTAAAACGGGTATTGCATTTTTAAGAAAAACATTGAGAGGCACACTGCGTAATGACCTAAATTAATCCTAACATTAATTATACTACGTTACCAAAACGAAGGAACAGATGGACTCAAATAGAAAGAGAGAGGGGCGAATGAAAGCAAGGACACATGCAACACTAAACTCGCGTCGCGCGATACACAATTGCTGCCATCACGCGTGTAAGGCCACATGCACTAACTTTTTTTCAGACGGACAGTGATAAAAACACTAACCTTCCCAGAGTTAGGTTTTAAAATCCTGAAAAACGCTTATTAGAAAAGATGACATTGGATGGGTTTACGTTTGAAAACATTACAGTACCCAGACAGCACATCTTCGAAACAGGAGGTAGAAGAAATTGCATATTTTGAACGCCGCCACTTAGCTCTTTTAAATTTGTATATTTGGGTTCCTTAGGGCTTGCTGACAAAGAATATGTAAAACGTTACGCAAATAGTCTAGGAATTACCAAATTATAACCAAAATAAAATAGTGGGGGTGCCAGACAGCATGAAATCATTTCTGCTCATAAAATTTTTTATAACGTGTTTGAAAAAACCTTACGTTACGGAAATAGCCTACCATGTTAACTCCAAATTGATTGGAGCGCAACAAATATAAGACTAAACACGATTGGTCGGGCTATAAATACTATCTTGTGTTGTTATGGGAAACGAATAGAAGGGGTACTTTTTTGAAAAGATGGTTAGACGTGGTTTCATTGGGTAGAGCTGCGAATATACTTGATTCAGAGCGTCCTTAGTTTCATTGCCACATCTTGTAATAAACCTACTAAGAAGCAGTGCGTTGAGCACCAGTGTATATTTTTTTATAAAATAAAGCCGGAACATCGGCAGATCGGAGTTGTGCTATATTCATTGCCAGTCAACGAAACTTTTTATTATTCTATGAATTGTGGTAAGCTTGAAATATTCAATATCTTTTAATGAAAATTGAATGTAAATTGTTAATTTATGCCTGTATATATGTGTATAGATATTATAATAGATTAAAAAAAGTTTAAAGCTGCGATGGAGTTGACGAAATTTCAGGGGAAATGATTAAAGCAGTTAATGACAACAACCTCTTGAGAATTTTAGATATTATAAATGAAGTATGGAGAGAAACAACCACCACAACAATGGAAAGACAGTATTATTGTAAAGTTACCGAAGAAAGGTGATCTATCAGACTGTAAATAACTGGCGTGGTATATCTCTATTTATCAGTACCCTGGAAAATTATTATGTTGCATGATGTTAGAAAGACTTAAATTGCATGCTGACGAAAAGATCAGAGAAGAACAAGCGGGTTTCAGGCCGAAACGATCATGTATTGATCAAATATTCACACTAAGAACAATTATAGAAGAATCAGTGTGGAAAGGGCAATCGCCACTTTATTATCACCTTCGTCGATTTTCAAAAAGCCTTTGATAGTCTACACCGCCCATCATTGTGGAAGATACTTACAATCTATGGTTTTCCAACAAAATATGTGAATATAATCAAAGCGCTATATGACAATGCAAGATGTTGTGTTAGAACAAATAAAGGGAATACAGAATGGTTTACAGTAGAAACAGGGGTGAAACAAGGCTGTATTATGTCACCACAACTTTTTGGAATAGCTATTGATTGGGTTATGAGAAACTATACCCACAATGAACAATTGGGTATAAAATGGACAAATGGAAAATTCCTGGGGGACCTGGATTTCGCAGATGATGTAGAATTCTTAAGTTCAACACCAAGACAATCCCAAGAAGCAATAAATAATTTGTGTCATCTCTCGGTTAAAATTGGTCTCCAAATAAATGCCTCTAAAACTAAAGCTATGAACTTTTCTAACGAGACCTTTGATATCATCTTGAACGGGAAAAACTACAGAAAGTTGAAAGTTTCAATTATTTAGGCAGTAAAATGACTCAGGATGGTGACACAACAAGAGAAATCCATACTAGAATTGCTTTGGCAGCTAGCGCCTTCAATAGATTATCTAACATTTGGAAATTACGATCATTGAATATACATACCAAGCTTCGTCCGTTTAATTCAAATGTTATCTCAGTGTTAACATACGGCTGTGAGAGTTGGAAAATAACAAAATCATTGGAGAACAAGCTGAATACATTCGAGAACAAATGTCTTAGAAAACTCATGAACATCAGTTGGAAAGAATTCAAGACTAATCGACAAATAAGAGAAGACTCTAGGCAGAAATATGTCTCCGACTATATAAGGAAAAGACGATGGTCATATATCGGTCATGTCCTACGAATGCAAAACAACAGAATACCACTACAGGCGCTCACTTGGGTTCCTGAGGGTAAGCGGAAAAAAGGAAGACCAAAAGAAACACTCAGAAGAACAATAATAAGAGAAGGAAGAACGTTGGGCCTAAATAAAAAATGTGCAAGAGCTAAGAGTGAGTGCCGTCCACCACAACGAACAACCTGACAGAGAGCACTGGTTTTTTCTGCCTCTTATGCGCGGCCGTGTTTGGCGCTTAAAGAATTATATTATATTATTATATATGTTGTAGTTCAGTAGCGAACATGATGTAAAAGCCTTCTATAATGCTCCCATCCTGAACAGAAGGTGTCCGAGGAGGAAAGTAAAACTGCATGGAATGGCCAAACAGTACACTGACACCTAGATTATTGATTAGACAGAAATAATGCTGGAAGTGCAGAGGCGTAGTAACCATTAAGGAGGTTAATACTGGTATAAAGTATTTCAGATGAAGCTGACAGTTGGCCTAACGCTCTGAACTCAATGTTTGTGATGTATTGTGCTCAGTGTAGAACTAGAGTATAAATTAGTTATGAAGTAGAAGGTACATCCTTCTTGTTTTCAGGGACCGTGGTCTTGATGGTATTGAGCAGCACCTGGTCAGAGCTTTGCTGAATCCAGAGTCGGACAGCATACTCCTTGGCCCATTTAGCTATCAGTGAGGTGTCTCCAGAGCCCAGGGGAGAAATCGAGCAGAGGAGTCTTTTCCTGCCGCCATCACGCAAGATAAGCTGATGTGGCCAGCTGAGCTCAACATTATGTACCCCCATCTTAAAATGACAGTGTAAAAATACAATTAAGAGGGGAATTTAATTGTTTTAATATCAGGAACTGAGAACATCTCCAATACTAGTTCCAATAAAGACAAACTATTGAAGTCATGATGACAAATACCAACAGAGCTTGAACAAAACAAAACCAGTATTACCTCATACTACTACTACACAACTAACACACATAGGATACTATTAAAAATAGATGTCACTACAGATTCATATTAATAAATTCTGTACATATAACTTGTAATTAAAATTGATTGTGATTCCTGGTTCCTTTGTATTTGAATCAGGACACATATACATTCATGACAGCAATGAATACATATTGTTATTTGAAAAGTTATCAGTGACTCCTTTAAGATATCCTTGTAGAGTGTTCTATGTATGTGAGTGTCACAGTGTTGTCAAGTGTAGTGGAATAAATTAAATTGTTTATCTGTCTGTTGTTGTTATGACTTACACTTCATCATACACATACCCTAGACATATAACGTAGTCATCACACTATTCCAGAATAATTCTGACTGAGGTATACATATGTGGCAGCAAGTAAGGTTATATATAATACACTACTCTTATTAGATATATATATACCTTCACAGCTGATCTCAGTCAGTACACTAAGTCCCCTATAAATATTTATAACATCCCACTTTACCACAACACACAACTGACAAATACATTTAAAAAAATGTAATTTACAACTCTTATCAAAATAAAAGAAAAATAAATAAAAAACATTAACTTTCCGTGTAATATACTGAATAATGAAATCCACCTCCAGTGCTGTGGACTCATTTATCGCAAACTGATAATGTCAATAGCGGATCGATTACATTTGACTTAAATTTAAAAACAACAAAAATTAAAAAATAAATATCTTAAACACAGGCATTTAATGCACTAAAAACCCAAAAATAATTTTTCAAGGAGTTACAAGATGTTACATTTTTATTGCAAGCTATGAACTCCGTGAAAAATTATTTTCGCAATTTTAGTGCATTAAAAACCTGTGTTTAAAATATATTTTTTTAACTTTTTAATTCTCTTAAAGGTGTCAGTCTGGCGGTACGGAACCAGTTCAAGCTAAAGGGCGCTGATCCAATTATTAGAACCGGTGTAGGAGGTAGGAAGAACTGTACGATAGGGAAGACTGTACAGTGGCTCCTGCCTGACGGTAGCGGACACTGTACAGTGAGGGTACCTAGGTACCGCACACTGTACAGTGAACCTTGCCTGCTAGGTAGGAAGCACCCAACATGGGTAGGAAGGACTTAACATTTTAAAAGTAAAAAAAAAATTTAGAAATCCGTACATAACTATAATTAATGCTGTATGGTTTGCATCGAGAAATGGATGTGCCAGTAAAACCAAAGCCATAATACATGATAATTGCGTTTATTTTTCTACTTGACAGTGTATAAATAAAGAAAATTAATAAAGTAAAATTGAATAGATGACATTCCTTCGATATATAGATCTGACCAACGTAAATCAGTATGCGTCAGTTAAAAATCTGTTAAACATATGTATATTGCTTATTTAGTAACTACTATTACCAAAAGAGCATTAAAAACTATTTTTTACCTTAACATAAAAAGTCAAATAATTTATAACATCATCTGCTCGCATTGTGAAATGTGTTGTTGTTTGCGTTCGCTCAACCGTATCTCACTCTTACATGCTGGCCTTTTCTGAGCGGTATGTAGGCAACGTTGTGTCGTTGTTTACAGCTGAGCTGCGATATCTGCGCCTTTCGGCCCGAGACATTCGATTTCAGCACGAAATTGCTACGGGTTTGCTATCCCTGCCAACTCACGCCCATATGAATGCTTTACCTCATGTCCATACAATGGTCTTCTGTGTCCAGAACACTTGTAGCGGAGCGGGCATCGAAGCTTATTTTTTCGTCCGTAATAACTTTAATTGTAATGGAGTTAAGTTGTTTAAGATAACTAGCTATTTTTGAATTACGATACTTCTTCTTCCTTCTTCCTCGTTCGCCCTGAAAAGGACGGTGGTTGCGTTGTGTCTGTTTACGCCGTAGCTGTGATATCTGCACCTTTCGGTCGACACATCCGACTTCAGCACGGCATTTTTTGGGACCGGGTTTGCCTTCCCTCTTCGATCCGTACTCGCTCAGCCAGACTGCACTGCTGCAGACTGTTTCCAGGACCACCACGTGGATGTGGAGTACGGTCTTGGTCAGCTCTGGTTCGCTGACCCTGATGCAAGCAGTCAAGCTATGGGAATAACGATACAAGAGCACATACAAAAAAACACACACACACACGAATCTTTATGAAAGCTTTGTAAAAAAATCATTTTCGTATAATGTTGACAATTTTCACATCTGATTCGCCAATCTTTCTCTCACAAAATTCACTCTAGGGAGCAAATCAGGACTCTTCTGCTCAGTTTGGATGACATGAGATCACTTTTTAGTAAGGATTATCTTCCTAATCACACACAACTCAAGGTCCGCCCACTAGTGGTAACATTCCCACGATATCTGCTGTCCGAGTCACACCTCTCACGGTTTTGTGCTCTTCCAAGGTGTGTTTCTCTGGTGTCAGCTAGCGTCAAGATGGCTAAAATCGAGGGTCGTCTATTACATCTACTGCGTCTCACACATTTGTCCATTCCCGTGTCCGTACTGCCAACATGAACACAAATAGACGCCATTGACTGGATCGAATATTAATTAATCAGTATAAAATTACATCCTTGTGCCCACATGGTCATATTTTATTTATTGATATATTTATTGATATATTTATTGATATATTTATTGATATATTTATTGAGTGTCAGATTGAAAGAGTGGTTAGAGCGCTGGTCTCTCTTGGCAAAGGTGCTGGGTTCGATTCACGGTATCGACACGCTCCAGTCTGCATAGCTGTAAATGGGTACCTGACTTTCCTCGTGAGTTAGGGAAGAAAAAGGCAAAAAGAAAGGGAACTTGTCACCCTGACCTCTCGATGCTGGACCAAGTATGGTGAAGTCTCTTACACTTCACTCCAGTACGACAGTATCTACAATGGGACCACCTTTACCTTATATTTATTATTCACTGCCCAAATTATGATCCCACTACACGCACCATACCGCACTACACGCACCATATCGCACTACACGCACCATACCGATACCTGTTTGGAATGAATATTGAAATAATAATTTCCTACCATACATTTTAGACAAATTAGACACCGACGATCACTCTACATTGTATATGTATCTCTCAACTTTCCTCCACTGTATGATTATACACTGGTATGCATACACTGTTCAAACTAAGTAAATAGTGAAAAGATGATGTGATATATTAAGTCTTACAACACTGGTTACCACTCAATACTGTTCATGAATCTTTTCCATTTCCTCCGTTGTCTGAGTATGCGCAGGTATGCACCGATTGTCTAATCTAGATGTCTGTTACCCGTGTGAGTTATCTATTAGACGAGTAATTATAGATGAAACTCTTGAACATTGTAGTAGTGAGAACTTGTAAGATGCAATATCCCTCAACGCTTGGAATTCTCTGTAGCGTCCACAAACTTTTGACCGTTGTCTCAGAAAAATGTCTGCTGTCTGCTCTTGATATGACCCTGATTAGGCTGGAGGTCTTCACGACCTGATTTTTGGTAACAATTACGTTTCGTGCTACAATGCATGATTGAATGAATTTACGTCGTGCAGGTTCAGTTAGGATTTTAGAGTAGAATGAATTCACCAAGCTTCCTGTTTGCACTGACACATCTGAGTAGCTGAACTTGTTCAGGTTATGAAGTTTTTGGGATAGGCTGATTTGAAATTTTTAAAATTATAATAACGAATTCAACTTATAAGCACTTGATCTTGATATCTTGACAAATTGCTGTGGTCATTTGATCTTGAAATGTGAACTCCTCAACTTGTGAATATGTGATCTTGACTCAGAAAACATGCTTTTAAGTGAGTTGAACTTGATGTATGGGAGAACCACCTTGTGCATGCTTTAGCTTGACTCAGGCGATAAGATTCTGAATGAGTTGCACTTGATGTATATGTGTACAAATCAACTAACGTGTAAGCTCTTGGCAAATAGATGACTAAAATGCTGCGGCACAGACGAGCACAAATGCGGGCGTGGAGATGTTTCTTATAACGTAGGAAGTGTATGATGTCATATCTTGTGAAATCTGCTGTCTAGACGTACGCTTCGCTAGCTTCTTTCCGGTTTGACGCCAAACACGTAATGTGTAGACTCAGACTTCTGCAGCTGAAGACACAAAGTGGTTCTTATGTTAAATATCTAATATCAATAGTTCACTTCCTTTTTATCTTATTCCTCACTATTGCTTCGTCATAACTGGTCATTCTGTTTTTAATTGTCTTAGTATGATACATGACATGTGGCGCACATAATAGTGTAAAATATAGTGGGCGTGGAAGTGTGTGCTCATGACAGTCTGAAATGATGATCTAACAATCTAGATGAAGGCAAAGTACATATTATGAATTACTTTTTATATTTTAAGTCCTAAAATAAAACTATTTTGGTTAACCATTAACGAATAGACGTAATAGAAAAAAATCTTTCGCACATGTAGCTGTGAAGCTAAGTGCAAAAATCAATCTTAAATAATGATAATAAAGTTATTAATAATTTTTCTAAATTTATCAACCTTTTGTCCCTTCACGCATTCCTTAAGAACACATTTGAAATTAAATTCCACTGGAATGTTATATAGATCAGCTTAGACTTAGGAAAACTCTTCCACTTTTTTCTGCGAGAGTTGTAAAATCTTACTGACTTTAGCAGAGCCTCAGTTTATATTTTTGGGTTGCCAATGTTTGATAATTCTGGGGCTATGTCTTTTGACTTCACCTCTTCCTCCACTAATTCGTCGTTCATCTTGCCATGCGACGCCAGCATGCTCGCGTGCGATTTCAGTTCCTGCCAATCGTTAAAAGTGGTTGGGCTCTCGTAACCAACTCTTCGCCTGCTTGCTGGATTTCGATGATGAGACACCCGGTGGTTTGGGATTGGTCACTCGCTGCAGAAATTATACCGCCGCCGTCTTTTCTTACGTTGTTACCTGGTGCGCGGGTGGCTTCCTGTAATCTTATTTTTCTTTGTCCCACCAATTAGACAACATCTAAGTTTCTATGCCGCCCTCAAACAGTCTACCGTCTGGTAACAATCATCCCTGTGCGTGTCACCAGTTCTTTGTTGTCGACGGCCTGACATTCTGACCAAATATGGTGATACTTGCTTTGTTTTAACAAGGGATTAAGCCCTCAAACGAATTCTTTCTATAACAATAACTTGCCTAAAGAGGCAGATGTGATAACGTAAGGCTTAGAAATATCAAAGGTGATTAAAGTTACACTTAAACAAAAGCCGTAATTAGGACAGATTACTTTAAAAATGATGAAAACGCAAAACCAGGAGAGAAATAGAATAAGAACAGTGATGAAAAAGGTAAATGACGAAAATAGATAGGAACCCTGTACCAAATTAAGACTCATCAACATTTTGTGTCTACCCCACCGTGTGTATATAATAGACAAAGTAATCTAATAAGTAATTCTTATATCGGACCCATGTATCATCTACCACCAATGAACAAACTCTGTTTTCCCTACACACAAACACAGTGCAGTGCCTAGATTTGACGCGCAGCCCACGTTGATTCCGCCCTTTATCGATGAAATCTGCTGGCGTTAAGTTTGCTTTGTAATACCAACTGCGTGATTTAGTTGGTGCCTCAAAAGGCTGCCTGGCGTAAACTCCTAACAGGTCAAGACTTAATATTCTACATATACAGAGGGGTTTGCTCTGTGGGCGTGAGGCCATAAACAAGTTAGGTTTTATTCCTTCTCAGGCATGTAGTGCGCTTCCCAGCTATTAGGGTTACCCAAAAATACAGGAGAAAACTAAAATGCCCTTCAAAGTTTATAATGCATTGAGCTGATACGATAATCATTAAAATCAATATATACATCATTTAGATAAGGTACTAGTAGTTAAAATATTGGTAGCCACTTAAATTAATTAATATAACCACACCCTGTCCTTGAAAAACAAATGGAATAACACCTTATTGATTTTGTTTGGTGAGAATTAATAGTATTAAATTACACCATCAAGGAAAATTTACTTTAAGAAAATAACTAGCGTTTAGTTATTAGTTTAAAACCTAGTGCGGCTATTTTCTAACTAAGTGTGCTTACCGATATGTCAAGAATTATTCCATATAACAATGCATCTGGTGTTAATCTTAATTGCACAAATTCCACTCCACAAGTCAGAAGTTTTCTGGCACTCTTGGATACACTAGCCGCGAGAAATTCTTAGAGTATCGTTTCATAGCGTACAGATCGCGTCATTTTTGCGAACACCTGCACGGAAAGCGGTGAAGCCAAAAAAACGTCAGAGACGTAAGAGAACCAGAGTTTCATTCCCTGCGACCGAAGATAAAGATTTATCTTAAGGGAGACCCGCAAAGAAGCGGACGACGGGTACACGGTTCTCTGCTTTCAGAGGATTTTCAGGAAGCGAGGCTGTCGGTCACTTGAAAGGCAAGACAACTCGTTTGTGCCCCTTTCCCCTGACTCAGAGATATGTAGATTTTGCCGAGACCAGCAAGAAAGAAGTAAAAAACGTCTTGGAGCCGACGCGAAACACATGCACGAAGGTCGGATTCAGCCTGTCTAAATTAAGAATGACACCGCTATAGCCAGGAATTACACTCCCATGTGCTATTAAGAAGTAAATGGGGGAAGAAAAAATCAGGCTAAAGAGAAAGGCCGTCCTACCAGCTACAAAGTGACAGAAATTCTCATTCAACTCACGTTAGGGGGTAAGATATTTGTGACGTCATATAAGAGGAGGTTCTGGGTTTTTGTGACGAAGTGTGACTACGGGGAGGGGTTATAAAATGGCAAAGATTGCGTGACGTCATATGTGGACGACCCCATACACATTCCTTTCCACCTTGCACGTCGCCGATTTATGCTTTTCTTTTCCTAAATACTGAAATTTAGATCTTACAAATTCAAATCTTAAGACATCATTGAGATTTATTTTCGCAAACTGTTGTTGTTGATGCCATGGCTAACTCTGCTTGTACTTTTACGAAGTCAAATTATTTTTGTTAAGACCTTTCGAAAGTAATAAACAAATAAATTCTGACATTTGCTGTACCTGCTTGTAACATGCTAATACTATCACTTACGACTTACCACTTAAACCTTAATACTGATCACGTACAGTAGAACTCCATTTATCCGAACCCCATGGGACCGAGCATCGTATCACCAAAATCTTTCATTACACTGCAGTGCATGTACTACTTGTATTAATTATTTTTTTTAAGAAAGAGAAATGTTTTCAAAATAACATTACAAACGATTCAAAACCAGGCGCGCAACTTACGTATACATGTACTTGCACAGATGTAACCCACTATTTAAAATAATGAGGAATCCTCTTTTGCACCAAACTGGATAGTCTCCTTTTGGCTGCTAAGTCCCGCATTCTCTTCAACAGCAGAAGCTGTGTAGGACAGCTGTCATCTTCTTGATCGTACCAAGCCATCGCTGTTTCTAGTGCCATAAAAGCCTCTTCAGGACTTGGTCAACGTTTTGGGTTTTCTTCATAATCTACAAGTACATCATGTACTTCTGAGGTGTCTTCATCATCGGTCACTACAGGTATTTGGTTTTCTTCTTGCACAAAAGACAAAATTTCTTCGTCATTCAAAAACTGAAAACCAGAATCATTATCATCTTCTAGCCACATGTGTGTGCATCATCTTTGTCACAGGCCGAAAATCCGGGCATTGCTTGAAACAGTTCCACAACTTCATTTATACAATCATCATTTGTGTCCACTGCAGTAGTTTCATTTCCTCCATTTTTCCCAAGCAATCTATTCCATGCCTTGTTGAGATTATCTTGTGACAGGGTGGTCCAAGCATCAGCTAACATATAGCAGCAGTCTTTGAGATTAAGCTTTTTGGAAAACGCCACCACACTTTCTTCATCTTCAGCCAACAATAAACGATGCAGGACTTTCTTCTTGTACATCTTTTTAAGCTTTGCTATAACATCCTGATCCATTGGTTGAATCAGTGCTGTTACATTGGGATGCAGAAAAATTACTTTAAAATTTGTATCAACTGCATTCAATGCATCCGTCTCTGGATGAGATGGTGCATTGTCCAGTAGAAGAATTACTTTTCCAGTTTTCTTTTCTTGTTCTCTCAACCTCTTCATATTTGGGATGAACTGATTTGTATACCAATCAAGAAATATTTCTCTATTTATCCAAGCACTCTTCTGTGCTTTGTAGCACATTGGGAGACATGTCACATTCTTTAAACAACGTGGTTTTTTGGCTTTACCGATCATTAGAACCGGTAATCTATGACTTCCACTGGCATTCGCGGCTACCAAAATTGTTACTCTCTTTTTGCACTTTTTAAACACAGAGGAAGCTGCTTCACGCTGAGATGCAAGTGATTTTTTAGGCAATGATTTCCAGTATAAGCCAGTCTCATCGGCATTATACACATCATCGAGTGAATAACCTTCTTCTTCCAAAAAAGCCAAGAATGTTTCTTTAAAATTTTCAGAGGCAGTTGCATCGCTAGATAAAGATTCCCCTTGAATCTCCAATTCTCGTATGCCATGACGAGATTTAAAGTTTCTTAACCATCCCTGGCTAGCCTTAAAGTCAGGAGGACCGTCAAGTTGATTGTTGAACTGAAGTGCCTTTTCACACAATAGAGAGCAAGAGATAGTTTCCCCTTTGCTTCTTCTTTGCACAAACCATGTATACAAAGCCTCTTCCAATTTCAAATCTTTCGCATTTCTCATGGTTTACTTTTCTTCGACCCATTTTCACTATCCAATTTCGATGCAAAACTCATAATTTTATCCTTGTTACTTTTGATGTCAGAGACGGTAGCTTTCCCAACATTGAAAATCCTCACAAGTGAAGACACAGTTTCACCTTTTCCTAGTCTCTTGATAATTTCTGTTTTCGTTTCAATTGACAAAACATTGCGGTTCCTTTTATATGCTTTAGGCCTACTGGAAGATGCCATATCACACAGAGAAATACTTGCACACCAAAATTATTCTGCTGTAGTAGCAGACACAATTATTTTAAGTTGAACTGTCTGTTTAGCCAGTGTTCTGCCTAGAACGCACACGTACACTAGATTGGTAAAACAGATATTAACTGACTTTATGATCTAACTGACTTCCTGTACGTAAGCGACCGACCATTAGAGCATTCCATCCTCTACAAATTGTTCGCACACATTTGAAGCTTGCAGCATCAAAAGATTCAAAAATGTAATCTAACATGACTGGTGGCGCCTGATTTTTTTGTTCTCGAAAAAGTGTTCGGATAATTGGATGTTTGTCCAGTCCTTGTACCGGCGTCCAGTTTCGTTGTTCATTTTAAAATTAAGAATTTTGCCGCCGATTTAAATTAACCCTGAAAAAGTAGGGTACGTTTTTTAACTAACTGAAAATGAAAAAGAAAAAAAGTAGAAATTGGAGCAGTAGTGCAGTCAAAATTGTTGGTGCTCTGGCTCTGCTCCAGCTGGGGTAAAACTCGCTGCTCTACTACTCCGAGCTCCAGCTGGGGTAAAACTCGCTGCTCTACTACTCCGAGCTCCAGCTAGGGTAAAACTCGCTGCTCTACTACTCCGAGCTCCAGCTAGGGTAAAACTCGCTGCTCTACTACTCCGAGCTCCAGCTAGGGTAAAACTCGCTGCTCTACTACTCCGAGCTCCAGCTAGGGTAAAACTCACTGCTCTACTACTCCGAGCTCCAGCTAGGGTAAAACTCGCTGCTCTACTACTCCGAGCTCCAGCTAGGGTAAAACTCGCTGCTCTACTACTCCGAGCTCCAGCTGGGGTAAAACTCGCTGCTCTACTACTCCGAGCTCCAGCTAGGGTAAAACTCGCTGCTCTACTACTCCGAGCTCCAGCTAGGGTAAAACTCACTGCTCTACTACTCCGAGCTCCAGCTGGGGTAAAAACTCGCTGCTCTACTACTCCCGAGCTCCAGCTAGGGTAAAACTCGAACTCCGCTGCTCTAACTACTCCGAGCTCCAGCTAGGGTAAAACTCACTGCTCTACTACTCCGAGCTCCAGCTAGGGTAAAAAACTCGCTGCTCTACTACTCCGAGCTCCAGCTAGGGTAAAACTCACTGCTCTACTACTTACTCCGAACCTCTCCAGCTAGGTAAAAACTCGCTGCTCTACACTACTCCGAGCTCCAGCTAGGGTAAAACTCGCTGCTCTACTACTCCGAGCTCCAGCTAGGGTAAAACTCGCTGCTCTACTACTCCGAGCTCCAGCTATGGTAAAACTCGCTGCTCTACTACTCCGAGCTCCAGCTAGGGTAAAACTCGCTGCTCTACTACTCCGAGCTCCAGCTAGGGTAAAACTCGCTGCTCTACTACACCGAGCTCCAGCTAGGGTAAAACTCGCTGCTCTACTACTCCGAGCTCCAGCTAGGGTAAAACTCGCTGCTCTACTACTCCGAGCTCCAGCTGGGGTAAAACTCGCTGCTCTACTACTCCGAGCTCCAGCTGGGGTAAAACTCGCTGCTCTACTACTCCAAGCTCCAGCTAGGGTAAAACTCGCTGCTCTACTACTCCAAGCTCCAGCTGTAGTAAAACTCACTGCTCTACTACTCCGAGCCCCAGCTAGGGTAAAACTCGCTGCTCTACTACTCCGAGCTCCAGCTAGGGTAAAACTCGCTGTTCTACCACTCCGAGCACCAGCTAGGGTAAAACTCGCTGCTCTACTACTCCGAGCTCCAGCTAGGGTAAAACTCGCTGCTCTACTACTCCGAGCTCCAGCTAGGGTAAAACTCGCTGCTCTACTACTCCGAGCTCCAGCTGGGGTAAAACTCGCTGCTCTACTACTCCGAGCTCCAGCTGGGGTAAAACTCGCTGCTCTACTACTCCGAGCTCCAGCTAGGGTAAAACTCGCTGCTCTACTACTCCGAGCTCCAGCTAGGGTAAAACTCGCTGCTCTACTACTCCGAGCTCCAGCTAGGGTAAAACTCGCTGCTCTACTACTCCGAGCTCCAGCTAGGGCAAAACTCGCTGCTCTACTACTCCGAGCTCCAGCTAGGGTAAAACTCGCTGCTCTACTACTCCGAGCTCCAGCTAGAGTAAAACTCGCTGGTCTACTACTCCGAGCTCCAGCTAGGGTAAAACTCACTGCTCTACTACTCTGAGCTTCAGCTAGGGTAAAACTCACTGCTCTACTACTCTGAACTCCAGCTAGGGTAAAACTCACTGCTCTACTACTCCGAGCTCCAGCTAGGGTAAAACTCGCTGCTCTACTACTCCGAGCTCCAGCTAGGGTAAAACTCACTGCTCTACTACTCTGAGCTCCAGCTAGGGTAAAACTCGCTGCTCTACTACTCTGAGCTCCAGCTAGGGTAAAACTCACTGCTCTACTACTCCGAGCTCCAGCTAGGGTAAAACTCGCTGCTCTACTACTCCGAGCTCCAGCTAGGGTAAAACTCACTGCTCTACTACTCCGAGCTCCAGCTAGGGTAAAACTCGCTGCTCTACTACTCCGAGCTCCAGCTAGGGTAAAACTCACTGCTCTACTACTCCGAGCTCCAGCTAGGGTAAAACTCGCTGCTCTACTACTCCAAGCTCCATCTAGGGTAAAACTCACTGCTCTACTACTCCGAGCTCTAGCTAGGGTAAAACTCGCTGCTCTACTACTCCGAGCTCCAGCTAGGGTAAAACTCGCTGCTCTACTACTCCGAGCTCCAGCTAGGGTAAAACTCGCTGCTCTACTACTCCGAGCTCCAGCTACGAGCTCAGCTCGAAAGCTCTGAAAATAAACTCAGCTTTAATGCATGAGAAATGCTACAGCTACCATAATTTCGTATTGTAGAGAAGAACAGTTCAAGGCACCTGTGAGAATCAACAGCGACTGGAGCCGGCGCAAATCGACCCCACACTGGCGGCTAAGTACTATAATTGCGGAACAAATGAAGATTTCATAATTTTCCGTAATTTCCACCACAGTTTAAATCATCCAATGATGATAAATATTCCAGCGTCTTTTTTATAAACAACTTTATTTATTTGACATTGTTAAACTATAAGTGATTATTAAACCTGTTTATCTGTAACTATAAATCAATTGTTGGATGAATAACTACTGAGTGACGTGTATATCTGCAACCGTATGACTCATATTGTTCTAAATACATAACCAGATAGAGCTATTAGATTAAGATTTGGCTGAATCATTTTCAGCTGGGTGCTCAGAAATACTAGCGAAAATATATTACCTATTACCTCACAGAAGGGGCGTGGGAGTAATAAGTTCATGACAGCTTAGATGATCTCAGATGTAACGGTGAGACTCCCTTAAATAGAAGCATCATTCTTCTATGTTTATCTCTGCCAAGAGTAATCTTGAGCGAAGGTTAATGCTATTGAATAGCTTCATCATTATACTCTAAGTTTGGCCATTGTTTGACCACTACAGCGGAGCAGGGGTGACAATACCGTCACAGACAGCCTATGGAAATTACTGAGGGCTTATAGAATATCTAAATGCATGGTCTCTTCATTAAAAGCCTGCATGCTAATTTCACATGCAGTGTTGGGCAGAGCGACTTAACCTTTGAGGTGAAAACAAGAGTGCATCTGGGATGCCCTTTATCAACCATTCTGTTTTTAAATATCATAAACTGAGGGATGCCGCCAGACAACAGCGGATGCCCCTAGAGGAATAAGATGGACATCATTCTCTACAATGGAGGATTTAGAATGCGCATATGTCGTTACACTATTCGCACACTCACATCAATACATTCAAGAAAAAACAGGCAGATTGAATAAAGATAGCCAACAGGGGAAGGCGGGGGGCGGGGGGGAGGGACTAAACATTTATCTCAAGAAGACAGAAATCATGACATTCAGTGTAAGTGATCCTGCACCCATTAAAAAATAAGCGACCAAGAGCTAGAAAATACAAATACATTTACATACTTAGAAAGCACAGTAACACCAGATGGCGCAACAAGCAAAGACGTCAATAGCTGAATGAATAAAACCAATATTGCCTTCGTAAATCATAGCAACATCTGGAAATCCTTCCGTACAGTTCAAACACTAAATTTAAAAATACTCGTATATGAGATCTGCGTATAGGTCTCTACTTCTGGGCGGTGCAGAATACTTGAGAGTAACAGAAAGGAAACGTTGAAACTGTCCTCTTGCCACACAACCTTACTTACTTACTTAGTCGTTCCCCTTCTACCGTGAGGTGTAGAGGTGCCACACAACCTGCCTAAGAACAATTCTTCAACTTTCCTGGCCGAACGCCATCACCAACCAAGAACTGCTAACTAGGAGCCACTAATAAGACATGTGCATCATCATAGCTGGTAGACGCTGGAACTGGGTTGGCCACACCCTCAGAAGAGGCCCTGACACTATCACTAGAACTGCCATGCTATTAACTCGAGAAGGAAAGCAAAAGCAAAGACGGCCAAAAGCCACCTGGCGGAGAACTGTGGAGTCAGAGATGCTAAGCATGAACCAGAAATAGGGCACCACATGAAGGATGGGTGTCAACCGAACAAAGTGGAGACTGTTTGTTGCGGTCCTACAGCATGCCACCAGGGATCATGGTCACTGGTTACTTTGTCAATCAGTGGCCAAGGACCAAAGTGGAGACTGTTGCGGTCCTACAACATGCCACCAGGGATCATGGCCACTGGTGTCACCATGCTGGTTCTTAATTAGCTACACTAGGTGGCAGATGGCAGGCCTAGTGATGCAACTCAAGATTTACAATTCTCTTTTGTTTATCTGCCAAGTTATTGATTGTGGACATGTGTACTGGCCATCTCCGCCAGAGATATTAATTCTTGGATAAAACTCTTTCAACGTTCTATTCCTTCTTCGTTGTTATTAGTGACTTTCGTATAGTGGTAGTTTAAAAAAAAATAGACATGGCCTACATACAACAACTCTCAAAGCATGAACTCAATTCTATGTTTTCTCCTTCAAAACATTTATTTACAGTTGTAACATTATTTAGCAAGACAAGTGATTTATCTCATAGAGCTCACATATCATTATATAATTATATCATGGGTACTTCGTGCGTAAGCTCTATATTTCGTACATATACATATTCTTCCTTTGTCATTCTATCGTCTCCAGTTGACTTTCTTAAGTCTTCTCAAAATCTATTTCTGTTTGTCTGAGTATCTCTATACTCCATATCAGCATTTCAAATATTCGTCATATATATGTTTATATTCCTTCTGACAAACTTAGTCAGATCTGCCTCTATTAGATGTTCTGTTCCTGAAAGCAAAATTTATTTCATATACAAACTATCAAGGCATCCAGTCAGATACTTACATGCGAGAGCATGTTGGCAGTTCATACAGAAGCCGACTCTCCCAGTCGCTTAAATGTCGTATCTCTTTCTGAACAGCTCATACTTCACTTATCGTGACCTCACGATGATAAACATAGTTTTCTTCTTGTAATTCATAACCCTTCATTCATTCAAATGTAGTCGTACTATATTTGACCAATTGTGCTTTGTAAATGGTCGTAATATCTTCACATCTCTGACTTTCTTTAGTCAATAAAGTACTCATAATGTCTGACACGTCGACATGGTACTTCTGTGTTACTTCTTCTATATATATATAATTCTATCTAGTAGCAATCATAAGTTCAGATAATACTTACAGCCAAATCGCTGAATTCCTGACGAAATACACTCTTTACACTATCTGAACCTATAAGTAACTTCTTAATCATTTAAACACTGTCTAGTGATGGCAAATCTTCTGAATATCTCTGTACACCTATGCTAAGTCTGTACAACCACAGAAGGCACTTCTTGAGATTACTGCAAACACACCTTGCTTCTTCAATCACTTAAACAGGACTGCCCTAATGACCTCTGGTCATTGTTCTGTCGTATGTTTCTCTCGCTACTTCTGATTCGTTGCTTTAAAATGTTTTCACTTAAATTTATTGGTCGAGATTTTTATTTACAGCTCAAGAGAAATACTCACGTTTAGGTAACGCGAGCTGAGTTACTGAACTCTTGTCTGTTTTATCCATACATTATTTTCTTCATTGTGAACTGTCTTAAGCGTTTATCTGACCTTGCCAATAGCATGAATAATGCTTGGGAAAACTCCACGGTGACACTGGTTACTTTGTCAATCAGTGGCCAAGGACCAAAGTGGAGACTGTTGCGGTCCTACAACATGCCACCAGGGATCATGGTCACTGGTTACTTTGTCAATCAGTGGCCAAGGACCAAAGTGGAGACTGCTGCGGTCCTACAACATGCCACCAGGGATCATGGTCACTGGTTACTTTGTCAATCAGTGGCCAAGGACGAAAAAAGAAGAAGATTGTGTCGTAGTAACAAGATTCTATAGGCAGAAACTTTATGACATAACGTCAAAATTAGAACTGGGTGCGTTTTTTAAATGCCCAGGCTTGCTCTATGTTTAGTTCCCATAAACATTTGAGAAAGCGTTTTGTGAGGAAAATATAGTTCAAAACTGAAGAGCATTTAAAAATAATAATAATAATACAACAAAGTGAAAGAATTTAAAAAAAAAATCATTTAGAGTCGCAGCTAACTCCTCAAAAAACGTTATGAACAAAACACACAACAAAACTGATCATGCGCTTAAATTAATGACATAGTATTTTTCTATTTGCAGTTTCCTCAGACGAATCTTTGATGATTGTATGCCCAAAACAAGGAACCTTTGACGGTGGAGCGACTTCATGTCTTTATAGCAAAGTAAAATGTCCGTGCCAAATGCAGGAACATTCCATATTCTCAGTGTTGCTCTACTATTTTGTTCCTTGTGTACAGACAATACAGTTGCTGTGGATCAAGGTAGTAATTCCACAGACATAAAAGATGGAAGTTATCAGTTACCTGATAATGTTGAATTTACAATGACATTAGATCAAAGTCAGCTGACGCACCCGGCGCACATAAAGTTCAACAAATCATCTTTACAATCGTAAGTCACTAGAGATTTTCAAAGTAGCATGTGGAATTATTCTCATTCAAATTTTTTGTTTTGTCATTTCTGAAGGCGAGCTATAGGTAAAGAAAGCATAACTCTAAATCAAGAACAAAATATAACATAACGGAACAAATAAAAATTTAACTGCCCTATTAGTCAGTCTAAAGACATAATAAAGTTAACCTTGTATGGCCATTGAGTTTTCAAAGTTAACCTTATATAATAATAATAATAAATTCTTTAAGCACCAAACACGGCGCATAAGGCAGAAACCAGTGCTCTCCAGGTTGTACGTTGTGACGCCACTCCTCTTAGCTCTTGCACATTGTTTAATCCCAACGTTCTTCCTTCTCTTATTATTGATCTTCTGAGTGTTTCTTTTGGTCTTCCTTTTTTCCTCTTACCCTCAGGAACCCAAGTGAGTGCCTGCAATGGTATTCTGTTGTTTTGCATTCGTAGGACATGACCGATATATGACCATCGTCTTTTCCTTATATAGTTGGAGACATATTTCTGCCTAGAGTCTTCTCTTATTTGTCGATTAGTCTTGAATTCTTTCCAACTGATGTTCATGAGTTTTCTAAGACATTTGTTCTCGAATGTATTCAGCTTGTTCTCCAATGATTTTGTTGTTTTCCAACTTTCACAGCCGTATGTTAACACTGAGATAACATTTGAATTAAACAGACGAAGCTTGGTATGTATATTCAATGATCGTAATTTCCAAATGTTAGAAAATCTATTGAAGGCGCTAGCTGCCAAAGCAATTCTAGTATAAATTTCTCTTGTTGTGTCACCATCCTGAGTCATTTTACTGCCTAAATAATTGAAACTTTCAACTTTCTGTAGTTTTTCCCAGTTCAGGATGATATTAAAGGTCTCGTTAGAAAAGTTCATAACTTTAGTTTTAGAGGCATTTATTTGGAGACCTATTTTAACCGAAAGATGACACAAATTATTTACTGCTTCTTGGGATTGTCTGGGTGTTGAACTTAAGAATGCTAAATCATCTGCGAAATCCAGGTCCCCCAGGAATTTTCCATTTGTCCATTTTATACCTAATTGTTCATTGTGGGTATAGTTTCTCATAACCCAATCAATAGCTATTCCAAAAAGTAGTGGTGACATAATACAGCCTTGTTTCACCCCTGTTTCTACTGTTAGGCTGGTGACATAGTTGTTTTGTAATTTGATAAAGGCACCTACTATTACCAGTTCTTGCAGCATTTTCAGCTTCTACGGCCAGTTCATTGATGAAATGTCTTTTATCTCTTCGAGTTGTTGTCTTCACTTCTTTATTTAACAAGTTATAAGTTAGTTTGCAAGATTCAACTGCATTATGTGTACTTGCCGCTAGTAGTTTAAGTTTTGCTGTTTTCCTTTCTTGTATTTTATCCCAAGTATCTTCTCTCATCCATTTTTTTCTTTTTATGTACTAGGTATTCGGTGGTCGCTACAGCTGCTTCTGTCATTGCTGTTCTCAGTTGTTCCCATTCAGTATCGATTGTCTTGGTGGTGACATCGTTGTCAATTTTGCCTAAAGCATCAAAATAGTTGTTCATTTTGACATTATATTCCTCTTTTACATCGTTTTATTGCAGTCTGTGTACATCTATTCTTCTATTTTTATTCGGTTGGTATAACTTCTTCAGTTTAATTCTCAGTTTAGCTATGCAGAGGTTATGATCGCTTCCGATCTCTGCACCTCTGTATGCTCTGACGTCTTGAACTGATGAGCGAAATTTTGCGCTTATGCAGAAGTGATCTATCTGGTTCTTAGTTCTGCCATCAGGTGAATTCCATGTTATCTTGTGGATATTCTTATGTGGAAAGATGGTGTCCGCCACAACGAGGTTTGATATTTCACAAAGTTCTAGAAGTCTTTCACCATTTTGATTCATACAGCCTATGCCATGAGTACCGAGATATCTTTGTACTCCATCGTTGTTGTCACCTACTTTGGCGTTAAAATCGCCCATGACTACTATTATGCCATTGAGTTTTCAAAGTTAACCTTGTATGGCCATTGAGTTTTCAAAGTTAACCTTGAAAGAACTAGACAAATAATAATGAGACTAAAGGGTTGTGAAAAACACGGTGGTGAATCATGGGACACAAATTGGGGAAGTATGTTGAAAGCATTACTCATAAATATATATTAACAAATAAAACGGTATTGAATCAATTTTACAAAGTAACAGTACACAGGAAACACGGGACGTTGCGGGTTTCACCCGTCGTCAGCAGCCGCCTTATTTAATTACTGTACGGCAGGGAGCCGCGATGGTGTAATGGTTACCACACTGCGCTGGTGATCGGACATTTGAAGCAGTGTCGTCGACCTGGATTTAGACGGGATTAATTCGAACCCTGGCGAGGACATTTGAAACTGTGTTGTCGACTAGGGACTGGAATAACCTGAACGGCTCCTGAGCCGACCCAGCTCTAATGGGTACTCTCCGAAGAAGGCGAGTACCTGCCTGAAAGACGAGAGGACACCTGTTAGCATACAGGGAAAAAAGGAAACTTACGTAAAATCCGGTTAGATATACTAACTGTTAAGATAGGAATATATGTATTGTTTATTTTGTGGTCAAAGGGAAACCATTAATTGTATATGTTTAGTTCAGGATGAGATTTAGCGGTTCTCTCCCTTGTCTGGACGATGTCTATTATTCTGTATGTCTATATTAGGATATCGATCATTCAGCTGGCCTTATATGGAGCGGTCTTGCTCTGATTTCACGGAAAGGTCTAGATTGTTCCGTGGCTAGCTCTACTTTGGGCTTACACATGCGCAGTAAACTTGCGCAGGGAATTGAAGACTGGCTTTCCGGGCAGTCGTGGAAAAATCTCCGAGCTGACAGGAGGTCAGCGCTCGTCTCTGTCTATAATTCTGGGGAATGGAGCCTTTGTTAGGTGTTAAATGATATTGAATTTTCCCCTGTGATTATTCTGGCTGGTGATTGTATAGCCATGGATGTGAAGAAATGTGTTGTGTATTATTTCTAAATGGCAGACAGGTAAAGAGACTTTTTGAATCTTATATTATTGCCAAGAACAGTATTAAGATGGCTTTCTCCTAATGCGGAGATATACTGAGTAAAGGAGACAGATGTTAGCCATTTCTTTGAAGGAACCTTGCCGCTTATACGGCTTATTCCTTGTAGGTTAGACCTACATGACCTTTCTGGTCAAGAGGAGTCAAGTACTTCATTAAGGTGGGTTTCTCCTAATGCGGAGATATTAAATAAGAGAGACTGATATTGGCCATTTTGAGAATCACGCTGCTTGTACGGCTCAGGTGGAGCCCAGAACTTTATTGCTGAAAATCACGCTGCTTGTACGGCTCATGTGAAGCCCGGAACTTTATTGCTAAGGTGGCTTACTCCGGGTGAGGAGTTATGTATTATACAGAAGAGACTGAGCTAGATATTTTGAAGCAGTCCGCCATTAGTGCGGCTGATGTGGTAGCCTAGATTTACCTGACCTGCTTGGTCATGAGGAACTAAGAACAGTAGTCATATGAAGCGCGCCAGTAGCGCGGCTTATTTGTTGCAGCCAAGGTTTACATGCAAAGTCTCCATGATGTTGAATATTATGAGTTGTTGCTATCTACATGATTATATGTGCTTACATGACAGTGAATCGTTTGATGTCAGCGTATGTTACTGTTGTTCGTAATAAATGTCTGAAACGTCAACAGTCGTGTTCAATGCTTCATGACTTCTGAGTATGGTATGAACGGCATGGTATCATCAAGCAACCACCTACACTTCTACAGTATAACCAGGCCTTGTACACACACTCGCAACAGTAACATAATGAAGTGGTGGCTTCCAGTCATTGAAACGTTACCTACGACATTCGTTTTTTCAAGATCCATACAACTTGTTCGTTACGTCCTTGATGATGTTGATCTATGTTCCATTGACGCTATCGGGTGATGTCCATGTCACTGTGAAATGCAATATAGCGTTACCAAAGCACCATGTCCTCCTATGACGTTCCTGTGTTTATTCGTCACTGACATTATCGTCTTCCTGGCATCTTTGCAATTATTTGTCATTGTTGCAAATACCCGGCGTTGTCCAGAAGGTTTCTACACCAGATCATTACTTCACAAGAATTCATTTTTCCTCAGTATACCACCCTTTATATTTCGCTATACACTGTGTTGTCCATTGTTTTACTGGAGTGTACATTCGTAATTTCCCTAGATTCGCAGTTGTCATTACTCTTTTTTTAGAAACAAGATGTCGTCTTTTTTAGTTTTGAAGTTGTTTTGTTTGAGATATTATCTTCCAATCGTTTCCTATCATTTGATTTCTGTGTTTGTCATTGTTTTTCATCGTAATTATTTCCGCGTGATTACATTTTTTGAAACATTCTCTTTTAGTTCTGCTTTATCGTTCTTTTGATTTCTGCGAACGTTTTCATTTGTGATTTATATCGTGTCCCTGTTATGTTTGTATGTACTGTATATGCTATTATACACTGTCAATATTATTATGCACATTATGTATACAATTGAGTAATTATATTAGTGACAAGTAAGGTAATTATACAAGTTCTGGTATAAAGACTTGTCACCCACTAAGTTGGGACAGAGTAACTGATACAAAGTGAGTTATTCGGTTGATAAATATTTATACAAGGTGTTTATCTTATATAATCAGACATAATGTCAGACATGATGGGTATTGTGCATCATTTTCTTCAGGAAGGACGAAAATTACGTTTATTTGGTGAAGACTGTAAGGATTATGCCACAGAGCATTTCCTACTTCAGGCGAGCGATGATCTTAGAGAATATGCTCAGTATAATTATAGATATGACTAATCCAAGGATAGAGTATTGAGGCTTTCTAAATTATTGTCCACTATTTTTTATGATGAAAGTAGTAGTATTGAGTTGGATGCATTGAGCAAAACGATAAATGAGCTTCAGAGTGAAAAGAAAGCTCTTACGGAGGAAGTTCAAGAAAAGAAAGAGATATGTAAGAAATTAAAAGTGAAAGCCCAGGAGAGTGAAAAGTCCTATAATAAAATACTTACTGATATATTGAGTCAGATGGCGATTCTCAGTCGCCAACTTTAGGAAAAGAATACGGTATTTCCAAAGGAAATGTATGAGTTTAAAAATAGGTATGAGATTAAGATTGAGGCACTTCAACTGGAGTTGACACAGTTAAGAGCAAAGAAGGAACAGGATGAGGAAAAGGGTAGTCGCTACCTAACAGCTGCCTCTGCCCCACATTCATTGGTCAATGGGTTCAAGCGCCTGTTGGCTATTGCTGTTGAGACAGACTACACATTCAAGGAAGCAGAATTGATAAATTGGTAACAGAAAACAAACCTATTAGAAATCGTTCCCAGAATGATACTCACTATGTGCGGAACAATAAAGATTCTACCATTCCGGTTATTCATCATACTCAGCACAGTCAGTATGATCCATCTGGTAAGCACATTGCTACAGGCAAAAATAAAATCAATTTTGCTAGGAAAGATAATCGTGATTTTGGACAGAACCAACGGGGTCCCTCACGTAATGATTCTTCTCCAAGAAACTGGAGACAATTTAGCAGACCTCAACATTTTGCTTCTAACAATTTTGGAAAGTATGGTAGAGATAACTACAATAAAAATTATCAACCTTACAATAATTTCTCTTAGAGACAACAAGAATCCCAATGTAATCATAATCAGGGTGTCGCGAGGAGTTTAGAGGAGATAGGACAGCTTGAATGGAATGGAAGAATACAGATAATAATGTCTTATTGATAGCTTCCGAGTTTGAAGAAAACTGCCTCTCCTCGGGAAATAGTGTACTAGAAATTTACTTAAAAGAGAATTCTGGTACCTAAACAGGATATTTTCTGGATGATAAATTCTTCCTCAGGAATCCTACAAAAAGGACTGTGTAAAGCACATAAGGGTGAGAAAGAGATTTGGTGTCCAGCCACAATTAAAATATCCCGACCCAATAGAAGTTGATTGAATTATGGCTGAGCCCCCAGGGTGTAGATTATATTTAAAACAAAATACCACCCAAATAAAGTTAACAAGAAAAATAACAACAGACTCTGTTATGTAAAGTTGGATAAAAGGGTATAGAATCTTACATATGTTATTATACATATAAATATGAAAAATAGTTTAGCTCTACTGTTTATAAAAAAAAATCAACTAGTGTGGTCATCACTTGGACTAGAGATCTTTTCTATGGTAGTGTTGCTGGTAGGTGTTAATACTCATCTCCTCAAGGACTGTAGTACCTGCGGAGATGATTTTGGTTCGAACTCTCTTGGTTTGGTCTGCTCCAGCACTGTGGTCTCATAAACAGTTCTATGGGTTCAGAGGGTGTCAGAGTTTGCTTCCCTGGACTCAGTGCACATCACAGATAAGGATGGGGTAAGTCACCTCTGCTGACTGCCTCTTCTGTTTATGGGATGTGTGGTATGGTTACTGGGTGATAGGATATGGTTGGGTATGATAACCTATTTGATAGGGTATGGTGGGTAAGGGTAATCTTTGATACCATGGACTTGTACCCTGGTTTGTACCCTGGACCTGGTTTAGGTATCTGTTAACCTCAACCTGGATTTGTACGTTGTAACTGCAACCTAGTTAAGTACTGTGTAACCGCAACCTGGGTTAGTACCTCGTAACCGCAACCTGGTTTTAGTACTTTGTAACCGCAACCTGGGTGGATTCGCTCAACGAATTCACTACAACTATTTCGCAACATGAAATTCCCACTTGGGCCCAGAGTCTGTCTGCTCCGAATGATGGTTACAAGAAGAATGCAGAAAATTCCCTCCAATATTCCAGGATCTGTTCCGGGCAGGGGTAGGTTGTGTGCAAATTCTGTTCTGGTCCCAGGGGTATAAAGTTACCTTCATTTCAACTCGCACTAGCGTTCGTTCATCGTTTCCGGCTGTTTTACATGCGTCCAGTTCGTGAACAACAAAGACGGTCGACTTCCTGTTCGAATCGTTGTACCGTGTTCCACCTTCGACTTTCGCTGGCGAAGTGAATAATTTATTACCTTGGACCGAGAATCCTGAGCTAGTAAAATACTGTTAAATCTAAGACTAGCGAGAGAGAGAGAGACTTTTTCATTATAAGAATGAAAAAGTCAACTGAAGGGAATTATTTTACAATCTAGCGAGAGATTTTAGTAGAGATATAAAATAATAGACAGAAGAAAAGAATCGGTGAGAAGTCGTTCCACGACACAGGGTGATAATGGTAATAGTACCTCTAATGCTAATTCTTACTATGCTTTCGATTTCGAGAGAGCATCTAAGTGCCCACAATGCAAAACTTTATTTGAACCTACAACTATATCAACTTTGAGTTGTGGTCATCCCTGTTGCGAGTGTGTGTACAAGGCCTGGTTATACTGTAGAAGTGTAGGTGGTTGCTTGATGATACCATGCCGTTCATACCATACTCAGAAGTCATGAAGCATTGAACACGACTGTTGACGTTTCAGACATTTATTACGAACAACAGTAACATACGCTGACATCGAACGATTCACTGTCATGTAAGCACATATAATCATGTAGATAGCAACAACTCATAATATTCAACATCATGGAGACTTTGCATGTAAACCTTGGCTGCAACAAATAAACCGCGCTACTGGCGCGCTTCATATGACTACTGTTCTTGGTTCCTCATGACCAAGCTGGTCAGGTAGATCTAGGCTACCACATCAGCCGCACTAATGGCGGACTGCTTCAAAATATCTAGCTCAGTCTCTTCTGTATAATATATAACTCCTCACCCGGAGTAAGCCACCTTAGCAATAAAGTTCCGGGCTTCACATGAGCCGTACAAGCTGCGTGATTTTCAGCAATAAAGTTCTGGGCTCCACCTGAGCCGTACAAGCAGCGTGATTCTCAAATTGGCCAATATCAGTCTCTCCTATTTAATATCTCCGCATTAGGAGAAACCCACCTTAATGAAGTACTTGACTCCTCTTGACCAGACAGGTCATGTAGGTCTAACCTACAAGGAATAAGCCGTATAAGCGGCAAGGTTCCTTCAAAGAAATGGCTAACATCTGTCTCCTTTACTCGGTATATCTCCGCATTAGGAGAAAGCCATCTTAATACTGTTCTTGGCAATAATATAAGATTCAAAAAGTCTCTTTACCTGTCTGCCATTTAGAAATAATACACAACACATTTCTTCACATCCATGGCTATACAATCACCAGCCAGAATAATCACAGGGGAAAATTCAATATCATTTAACACCTAACAAAGGCTCCATTCCCCAGAATTATAGACAGAGACGAGCGCTGACCTCCTGTCAGCTCGGAGATTTTTCCACGACTGCCCGGAAAGCCAGTCTTCAATTCCCTGCGCAAGTTTACTGCGCATGTGTAAGCCCAAAGTAGAGCTAGCCACGGAACAATCTAGACCTTTCCGTGAAATCAGAGCAAGACCGCTCCATATAAGGCCAGCTGAATGATCGATATCCTAATATAGACATACAGAATAATAGACATCGTCCAGACAAGGGAGAGAACCGCTAAATCTCATCCTGAACTAAAAATATACAATTAATGGTTTCCCTTTGACCACAAAATAAACAATACATATATTCCTATCTTAACACTAACCTGAGATTTCGCCTCGAGTAATAGTGTGTTTCCTGTGTACAGTTAATTTGTAAATCTGATTCAATACCGTTTTATTTGTTAATATATATTTATTATCTCTCCAGTTTTACAGCAGCCGCCTTATTTATTTATTGAAATCATTACATGACGTCCATGTTCTGGAATGTTCGTATTTATGTTTTTGGATATCAGTATTGGTCCTCCAGCTTTGTCTATGTTGTTGAAAGATATATGACTCAATCCACATCTTGTACCATATGTTTGTTTAAATACAATATGGCTAGTATTAGTCGCATTTGATTTTATATTATTGTCCACAATGTCTATGTTTCTTGCATCTAGCTGAGGTTGCACTCAAGTTTCCACATGCCAGTGCAAAAGGGCTGTGGGAACAGCTGGACAAAGCCTTGTCAAAAGAGTTGGATAACAACCCGAAGCAGATAACTTTGGAGAAGAAGCTGGAAATCTTCGACGACATAATATATCTTCACTGTCGCAAAGTGCTTGGAGTCAGGATGACAAGGGAAAGTAATCCACATAAAAAAAGTAGAAGACAAATCAGAGTAGAAGAGATCAGGAAAAAGGCACTAATTTGTCTTCAACGTAAGTGTTACTTTCACAATTGCCTCCGGCTGGCAGAATTGTGGATTTTAAAGCTGCAACCAAGGTGGACTGGGTTCATTTTCTACATAAGACAACAGGAGGCGGAGACACTTGGGAGTCATGACTCAACCCCCCAGCCCCCCCCACCCCCGGCCCCCCACCACCCCCCCCCCCCCCCCCCCCCCCCCCCCCCCCCCCCCCCCCCCAGAGTGTAAAGGAGATTAAAGGGTCGAAATACTTGATCGACGGAGGGACCACTTCTGATGATCAGATTGCCTCCTGTTGTATTGCTCTGCATAGAGTTTCCTATCATCTTAGGACAGCAAAGTCATATTATCAGCTAATCTAGATAATCTAGCCGTTTTGCCATATATACTACTGGACAAAAGTTAAGGGCCACCAAGAAAAACTCCACTATGGACCAAATAAATGCAACCAGGTGTAAACAATTTATTACAAAATAAAGTTGATTCATCCGTGGAAAAGATCAGTCAAGTTTTATTTAATAATGTGTGACTTACTAACAAAAAGAAATTCGACTCACTTTTTCACCTTTTGAACTAGTGGGGCCGTGTTGCAAAAACCACGCAAGATTTGAAGTAAACATACATCGATAGTAAAATGGGAATACATGAACTTCATCACTTGCACACTTTCGGGGTTTGAAAATCGCTCAATTGCATAAACATTTCAACAGTCAAAACATGTCACGATTTCGATGCGTTTTTAATGGCGGTTAGTATATTTGCTTCATTGTCTGTTTTTGAAGTACAGTCATGCGCCGTTTAACGTCCACGATACGTTCTGTGAAATAGGACGTTATGCGATTTGGAAGTTGTGCGAACACCAAACTTTATACTTAGCAAAGCTATATGGGATACTGTAGTGTACCTGTATTGACTAAATAGCCAAGATACTGTACACATACAGTACTGTATTTCAGCTAATGTACTGTCTTTAAAAGCCTTAAAGCCTGGCATTGACTTGGCCTCCTTATGGATGAAGGTCCTTTCAGGCATACGTTTCCAGAATAAGGAGGTTTCGACCATATTAAAATTTGCTGGGGCAAATAACCTTCCTCTACAATTAGTTTATCTAGGATTTCGACAAAATCTTCTGCTGCCTTAGCATCAACATTCGCAGACTCACCACTCACTTTCACATTATGCAGCGAAAGACGTTGTTTGAAGCGCTTGAACAACCCAGAACTAGCGTTAAACTCGATATTGTAGTCTGGTCCTGCTTTTTCTTTAAGCATTTCGAACAAACTTCGTGCCTTAGCAGTAATCGTCAACGTGCTTAGAGGGATTCGCTTCTGTGTTTGGTCCTCAATCCAGGTCATTAGCGATTTTTCCATATCTGATATAGGTCTTTCTCGTATTTTCGTAAGCTTTGTAGCTTTCAGTGGAGCTTGGATAATTTTTTCTTTGTACTTAAGGATCGTCGTGACTATCGAGTGCGACATGCCCAAATTACGAGCTATAGCATTCACTGGTTTTCCACATTCGTGGTGTTTAATTAACTTTTGTTTCAATTCTAAATCGATACTTTTCCTTTGTCTCTTGCTGCTGCTATCACTAGAACTGGTTTTGTTGTGTTTGGGTACCATGGTGCACTTCATGGTAATGTATTTTCGAAAGTTCACATTAAAATAACGATAGTAAGTACAGTACAGTACATACATAGGCCAGTAACGTGGGCATTTATTATGACTATCAAGACATATGTACTGTAATATAGGTTTTATATGTACTGTACCGTTATACGCCTGGCATCGCAATCGCTTTGTATTGTATACAAGAGACATGAGATACACGTGTTGCGTGCGGGAAGCTGTTGCTTTCGCTACGTCCGCATCGTCCTGTTCTTCGATCGGGATTTCTGAACTCTATTATAACCTTATGGGACCACGGACGTATATGTGGTCGGACGTTATGCGGCGCATGACTGTACTTGATACCTATTGAATGATGGTTTTGTTTCTTGATTTTTGAGATAACACACAATGAACTGCTGTCTGCTGCTATCTGTTGTTGTATATCTTTGAAGTTTTATTTTTTGACTTAATGTTGCGGGATTGTCTGCCCTGTTCTGCAGTCGTGGTCCGTCAATGTTGTTATGCAACAAAAATAAATAATAAGCTGTTGTGAATTTATTATTTTCCACTCTTTCTGTGAGGACAAATTATTGACTCGTATTTTCGGAGCCCCCAGCTGAAGGTAATTCAGCAGAATATGAATGTAATAGTCTGTATGGTTATGTATTTTGTTTTAAAATTTAGTCATAAGGGTGCAAATTCTCTCAATAATGATTAAATCAACTATAGATTTATAGTTACATATAACAAGTTTCGTAATCAATTTTTGTTTAACAAGATAAAATAAATAAAGTTATTTTAACTAGGAAAATAATTGTTTAATGTTTATCATCATGGGATGATTTGGGTGGAAATTTTACACAGTCTGGATACTGTGCCAGAAATTTTGGTCTTATTTGAAAAGGTGTTGACCATGATACGTCGATGATCTCGTTTCAGTCACTGCTGGTTCACAGAAATGTTTTGGACTATTTCTTCTCTTTCTTGAGTCAAACACTGTAGCAGCAGAACGTCCCTTGCCACAGGGCCGGTCTAACTACTCAGATGTTCCAAGCAAACGTCTTGAAGGCCCGTCTGTTGTAAGCGTCTAGCGTCGATTGCTGGCAACATGTACCACAAACAATGAGGAAACAAATGCCTCTTTTTAAGTATCGGGTCTGCTGGTATGAACATGAGGCGACCTCTGCGTTCATGCACCCTTTCATCTTCCTCAGAATGTTTCCCATCCAAGAGAGGTAAATTTGATCCCATTGAGGTGAATGAAAGTGCTTTTGGACAGAAGATTACAATTGCACTATTCAATACACATATGCATATAAAACTTACTAAATTGTTAGTATAATAAATATATACACCGTAATATCAGTGGATCATCGTTTCAAGGAATAAAATGACTGTAGAAAAACAATGTATTAAATGACGAATCACATCTTTCCCTGAATGACCCACTGAATATGGCTTGTGATAATGGGTGAAGGTTTCCTTAGGATAGGGAGTTTCAAGAAGAAAGATAGGAAAGAAAATACAGCAGCTTAAATTCCTCCTGCAGAAGAACGAAACAGTGAATATTCAGAGGGGATTTGGTCTGCTGGCCACCAAGATTCTTCTGATGCGTGTTGAAATAATTTAACAGATTAAGCCCCCTTAAAATAGTAGAAAACATATAATAAAAATCAATGTACTATACACTGGACACGTAAGTTGCAGTAAAAATTACAAAGAAACGTTATTTATTAATGATTGAAAGTTGATGATTGTATGTATACTAAATGAAAGAATGAAGTTAAAAAATTGGGGGAATCAAACAATTGATGTCGGAGAGTACTATTACAACCCATAGTGTGAGGCTTTAAATTTAACAGAGTTCGTGTCACTACTGTATCATCATGATTATGTGTAAGAGAGTGGTGAGTTCCAGTGCAGATATTCTCTTAGCTGAGATGTCCATGGTAGAATCTGATTAAGGAGTCTAGTTGTAGCTTGATGATGTTAAGCAGCTCACCGTGACTATGCCTTCTTTCCAATGTTCAAAGCCATTTGAGGTTTCTCGCTGATTCAGGAAACAAGATCAGGCTTAGAGTTGCCCGTCTCTTCCATTTAACCACAGGATAAATGGAGATCTTGTGTTTTTCATTGTTCGAACGACTCAGCAAGAATTCTTTATAGGCTGGCAAAGATGGATAAATTCTATCTGTTACTCGCCTATACTCGAATTGATCTCAGACTTGGCAAAGGAATAGTGTAGAATGAGAGTTTTTGTCTTCCCATATAAAAAGTTTGTTGTACAAAGAATTTTTATAGTAATTATGTCGCCCATCTGGTTCTTTTTTGCAATTCGTGAAACCAAATAAGAGCTACCATTATTCTAGAGAAGAGTCTAAAGTTTCCGATTTCCTCCAATTTAATAAGATGCTACTTTAAATTAGTAGACTACCACTGTAGATGTTAGAAAAAATTTATCGCCGTTTTTACGGACATTCGCTTACCCAAAAAGTCATTACATTAACTGAGCCGTAACGATACCCTTCTGCTATAGAAATAAAAAAAACTAACGGGCGTAACCCAGGTGTTGTGAGATTTATGACAGGTGTTGTGAGACTTATGAGAGGTGTTTAGTTTTTCCCAGAACGAAAAGTGCATGGAGTTTGTGACAATATCTATATCCACTGCCTGCTCTCTATGGAACCTGGAGCCATGTCTCCTGCTGGTGCTTGTGAGGAAACCCGCACGAATAAGTCTCCAACTCTTGCAATGGTGATTCATGAGGACAATTATTTTACCTGATGAGGTTGCTAGCTCTATGTGCAACTGTACATCAACAAGCAATTTATATATGTCAAATGCAAAATATAAAATATACATATTCCAACTTACCCCGATTGACGGGTAAAATATATACTTGATTCACAAAAAAGGTTCGATTATTATTGGGCAACTGTTTTAAGAAGCCGGCTCTCATGTGGTTACGGTTGCTGCTTTATGTACAATCCCAACTATTCACGCTCTAGGCAGGCTCTGAGGACTTGTGACTCCCAGTACTATAGTTGAGGTTTTATACTTTCTAATTTTATAAAATCCTCTAGTACTATGTCCTGTCCTATACTGGAATCCAAATTCTATTCGTAAGTCTGACTTTCTGCGATTTCGCCCTAACGAAGATGGAAAGACCGTGCGTAAGTCTTAACATGCTTTAGTTTATAAGGGAAATTTTCGCTCTCACGCACATGTTCCTCCGCTGGGAAAAGATCCAGTCAGAAGCAGTTAAGTCCAGTATTACAATACCAAACCAACCGCCAGTAAGTGTCTTATTTTGGCAATGGTTTCCCCTACCCTCATGCTGAACATTACTAAATGACACATAAGGTATTCCCCTTACATGTTATTTTCAAACTCCATGATCATATAAGGCCTTGCCACTTCCATATTATTTGTCGTGTTTATCAAAATCCTGCAAAATCACCAATCTATCCTAAATTACCACTGGTAATCTCTTCCAATATATTACTTTATCGTAGTTGTTTAGCACAACAAAGTCTGAGCGGAATCGATTATGTTGCTCCTCATGATGCAATATTACGATTGCTCTCTTCTGACCTCCCTGTTTACCAACATCCTAACTTAGCAAAATGGACAACTTAATACACTATCTTAAAATACCATCTGTTGTTCAGGTTGGAAAACCCGAGGCAACATTGTTTTGTAGCAATACTCTGCGAGTCCTGTGTACGAATCAAAAACTCGTTATTTTCCCTCCCCGACACAAATCTTAGTTTGTTGCCACTCACCAGCCAAGGCAAAGAAGATGTCTATCACTAATATGTCTAGTGTTGACGATTAATCAAGCAGGTTAAGCTGTCAGGTAAACCGGGGTTAAGTGACGAGATAGAACAAGATAACCTCGAACAATGAAAGCGTACACAAAATAATGCTAGAAAAAGAGGATTGACGGAAGAAAAAAAGACGAAAAAAGAATTTAAATGATAATTTTGTCACACTTATAAAGGTGGTGATATGTTACCTCACTTCTTCCTTATGTAATTTAACATAATTGAGACGTATAATGGAAAGAGAGACCAAAGTAATCTGACAGGCTTGTAACCTTGTAGCGTTCTATGATTTGCTAGCAAAACCATGCATTTACAGTCTGTGTTTACTCACTTTTTAGTCCTACCTCTTTTTCTGTGTTTAACACGAGCTAACACAAGGTTTACAAACTTTCGTGACATTCCAGTCATAACAGGTAGCTGTGGTGGATTTGGTGTTATAGATGTTATTATTCTGTATTTCTATTGTACTGAATGAGGTCAGTTGTGAAGGTCCCTGATTATAACAAATTTTGAGTTGAGTTATCAGAGAACCTTTCTGCTACCACCTTATGACTTCAATCAGACCTATTCTTGATAGTATGTATGATAGCTACGTATAATGTCTAGGGTTATGACAATGTGTAATGTAGTGTAAGTAAAATTAGTACAAACNCNTTNAAATNCNAACACACATATTATATATATATATATATATATATATATATATATATATATATATATATATATATATATATATATATATATATATATATATATATATATATATATATATATATATATATATATATATATATATATAAGACTAGGTCAATACCACAACCACAAACAGACTAACACTCTATTATATATCTTATAGAAGTCTGTGGCTGAATATTATGTAATATGCTATATTACAATTTTATTTGCCCTGATTCAGAATTTTCTGAGTCAGGACCAACATCAAAATAAAATTTATGGTTTTATTTACATAAAGACTAATAACACAATGGATCTTCTGTCCATACAAAGGACTATTATAATCTAACTATATTTAGGTATTTCTCTAAACCAAGTAACACTGGTAACTAATGGTGGGGGTGGGGTGTTGTCATCATCCCCTCTCTTTCTATTAGTCTCTTGTGGAATATTTATTGGATAATCAAATTTTTTATGTTCTTTTTAATAAAGTCAGTGGATGAACTTTTAAGTGCCGACATATAGGCACTTATCTTTATGTTGATAGTAGGAATGATGCTGACAATTTCCTTTCGTTCACTCGAATGACCAGACTGACACAGTCCCTGGTGAAGTATAGTATAGTAGACCGCTTGGTCCAGCAAAGTTTCACTTTCTCTCTCTTTCTCAAGTAAATTCACCAGTGTTCTGGCACTAACGTAGTACCAGAACCAAAAAACCCTGAAACAAGGTTATGATTCTTTATAACATATCTACAATATTATTCCACAAGCAATACATGGCATAATTCAATAAAAGAAAAGGGTCAGATCTCTCTGACCACCCCATTTCAACCATTTCCATCTGAGACAACAACTCATACCAGTGCTCCTATTCTTTTCCCTAATGGCTACAACGCCTCTGACACTGCAACAATGATTCTCTCCCATAGAATAATGTGGGTTAGCCTTCCCACTGGTAACTGTGGAAATCATTTTAAGTTATACAACTCATGTCAATTTTTACTGCTTGTGTGCAACACCACAGGCCTGCATAAGTCTGCTGGGGACCTCTGTACTTAGTCGTAAAGCCTTCCCAATCAAGCAGTATCTCATACACCAAATTTTGTTGTAATAACAAGATTAATAAATTCGTTCTTACCACAATTCAAAGAAATATCACAAACATACGTTGACTGGCATTAGCATTAATGTATAAGTTTAGCTTTGCCCCGGTCCAGACTGCCAAGGTTTATTTATTTCACTCTTAGCACTGCTGTTCTCAACGCAGCTTGCTTACAAACACTTCTGTATCAACTGGCGACAAGCCTTTGAAAGCTTTTGCCAATATTACTAGACTGGCCCAATCACAGCGAAGGTCTAGCTTTTCAATTCAAATTTAAAAAAAAAACTCCAAACTTCTAGGAGTGAGTCTTCAAAATATATTTAGCTTTTTTGCCTAACCAATACCCTCCTTCCTGTGCACTTCTACCAACCAATCGGATTTGAATCAATCTAATGCCTCTTTTTTAAACTTGCGTCCCCAACTAACGTTATGGATAAATGAGCAAAAACAACAGTCTGTCCGTCTTAGCGTTCGTAGACATATAGTATTATTTCAATATCTTGGCTAATAATTAGACTACCATATATATTAAAACATATTATTGCTCAGGAGACACTAAGCTATCTTTATATAAGATTTTTATGGCTATATTATTTGTCGTTTAGATTTTCAGTTTTGTCACTTTTAATCGTCAATTTTTAACTTTTCCATAAGTCGGCCATCTTCTCCCCTCCTTCTCTATCATTTTTTCATTCAAATAAACCAACTTGTTTGGGTTACGTCAGAAATACACTACTCGGCGAGAATTGAAAACTGTCTGTGTGTTTATATATTCTGGCGTGTCCCACAGCGTGCAGATATGTATGGAACGGCGTGTTGAGCGAAGAGGGGTGTTTGCAAGGCGGCGTTAATTTTGTGTTAATTCTTGCCGCAGTTTCGTGCCGCAGATCAGGAAAAAATTTTAAAATGTTAATTATAAGCCTTGCCGCAGTTTCGTGCAGCAGATCGGGCAAAATGTTAAAAATGTTAGTCTCAAGGACTAAACTAGGAAAGCGTGTTAGAATTTTACGGCGGGATCAATTTATAAGCATTTCCTCTGCACAAAAGGCAGCGCTCTACTGGCGTAGATACGACGTTCGGCGAACACATACGGGCGGGTTTATTTATTATCATGGGATTAAAATCTTACTGAATTTAGCGATTATTTCACAGATTTCGCTACAGTAGCGAATCAGGTTTTTTATCTAGTCTTATCATGCAAGCTTATCTGTCAATTATACGATACATGACAGACCGCACGTGAATAACACCGAACCTTTTGAAGTCCGTACTCAGGGAGGTCAGAAAAACCCCTGGGCTCTTTGATATCAGAAGCGGGCATTCGTACAGAGAAAATCTTACAGAGAGACCAGTTACCCGTATAAGTCTTTTGATGTCGGGGCGAAAGCGCTCGACGGAAGACGGGCGTAAAGCTTTATCTGGGGAACTCATGTTTCTGATTCTCTGGTATACACAATAGTGTGAAAATTAACATCATCTATAGATCAGAGAAACATGATGATATATAAACTGTGTTTTCTTAAACCTGCTATCAGTTGTCACTCAGAATTTTTGGACAGTCTAAGCACGTAGTTCTAGAACTATTGTGGAAAATATGTTAATAGCATTTTATATTCAGGATAATTGTATTTCCAAGGGATATCCCCAAGAGTAGGTAAGCGTGATTGAGTGGCCACTGTATAACAGAGAGAGTGAATATTTTTCTGTGTTACAGGAACTTTAAAAACATTGGATTTTGCTTAAACGTGTTTACTTTACTGAGTATCATATAGCAGGAACTTGTTATTTACTGTCTATTCTGTAACATAGTGCTAACCTTTGACCTTTGGGGTTATTAACTATTTTGGGTTTTGTCTCCATAGGGGGAGGGCACATTTATTCTGCTATTTTATATGTATGGAAATCTGATTTTATTTGTTCTTTCTTTAGATATTTGATGTTGTCAAGTTTAAATGATAATAAACAACAAAAGAAACTTAACTTTGTGTGTTGGTCAGAACCATACCCCATTAACCGTAGTTGTTCACATTTGTGCGTCTTGTTGTCACATAGCTGTGTGTGTGTGTGTGTAGTTAAACATGTTTTTATATGTATGAGGAGGGCAAGGTTGTCTTGTACTAAATTATAGTCGTATAGATAGGCTGGACTAGAGAAACGTACTGATTCCAGAGACGTATGTTCTTCTTAAGCTATTCACCCGTGAAATCTATTTCTCACACCTTTTTCTCACGTACTTATCACCATCCACTCTACTCTGACGGGACCAAAAATAACTCACAAACTTATCTGTACGACAGAATGGCGGCTCGTGTCCAGGATTTAGTCTAAGTCTGAGTCTAGACTAATGACTAACGTCTGTTATTGTATCTTAGTCTAACTCTAGATATAGTGTGTTGTGCGTCCTGTGTTGTCAGTAAAGAATAGTAATAATAATTATCCCCTAGACAACGTTCTTATTTACTGGGTTCTGACCACACAAATTAGAAAGTTGTGTCTTTCCACAACATCTTATAGTTTACATACAGTTTGATTTTGATGGTGATCTTTGTTGGTGATATGAGATATATTACGTTTTGTACAAAAAGACCGCTGGTACGCGTGATTGTTTAACAATCACGATTTTTATTGGAGCAGTGGGGCCTGAGCATAGCAAAGGAAGTGCAATGGGCAGTCGCCAAGTTAATCGCCTTCCCTAGCTACAGACTGACTCCAGGTGTGGGTGAGTGTGGTGGATTAAAGATAGGGAAATTAGTTTTTCCCCTTAATTTTAAATTTTTTTCCCACTGTAGTAATAGTAGAGTTACAGTTTAGCCTGATCTACCATCTCTATGGTTTAAGTCGTCTGCGTTAGGAGCCTTTTTGCCAGTTAACAGCAGCAATAGATTAGACAACTGAGTAACGGGGAGGAGGAAACACAGTAAAAACAGAAATTATTTTTTTGTATTTCTCTTAATTGGTTAGTGAGCAATGTATCCTTTTCTTCTTTCTTTCTCATGTAATTCGCAGTCAGTTATTTGCCATGGCTGAGCGTGCAAAACTTAGAATAATGCTAAGAGAGGAAGCAAAGGCAATAGGATTACGAGGAGAAGAGTTGCTAGCTTTTGTGAACGACGAACTAGACAAATACGAGGCCGAGAAAAAAGAAGCAGAAGCTAAGGAGATGGAGAAAGCAAGAGAAGAACGACAATTGGAGCAAAGGAAAATTGATGCAGAAACGCAGGTTCGTAGAGACAGGGAACGAGAGAAAGAGACAACATGAGGAAAGAGAGAGAGAGAGAGACAACATGAGGAAAGAGAGAATGACCAACGACGTCAGCACGAATTGGCGCTTAAGACTTTAGAGGTCCAAAGTCGTGGTGCAGTGTCTAGCTCCAGCAACGGAGAGTCTTCATCACCTCAGTCACTCTTAACTGACCACTCCAGTAGCCAGTCTCCTCAATTAGCTGCTATGTCTTTTGCTCTAGAATCCGTTCCAAGCCCCAATGAGAAAATTCATACTTATCTAGAAAAATTTGAGAGAATGGCAACACTGTACGGTTTGGAAAGTTCGCGATGGTGCTTGAAGCTTTCACAAGCCCTGAAAGGCAATGCATATGATGCGTAAGCGAATCTAGAAAGCAGCAATCAAGACAATTACGACATGCTTAAGAAAACTTTACTTGAGCGCTTCGAAATGAACGCTCGCCAATTTTTGCAACTTTTCCGAAACAGCAGGAAGGAGGGAGCCGAGACGTACGCTCAGTTCTCTTCTCGTCTGAAGGGATATTTGACCAAGTGTTTTGAGCTTTCAGAACTTCCTTGCACCTTTCAAGGGTTAGAAGAGCTTATCCTAAACTAACAGATCAAAAACCCTTTGTCAAACGAAACCCGAAGATTTCTTGCTGAAGAGGGAGCTGTAAAGCTTGAAGACATCTTGAGTAAGTCCCAGCGTTATGCAAACGCGCTCGCCGAACTTCCAGGCTCAAAACAGAAACCTACAGATGAGCCTTCTCGCAAAAATAATTTAGAACAGTCTTCCCAATCATTTTCCCACCAAAACCCAAGTGAAACTGTACCCTAGAACCCTCTCCAAGAAAAATCGAAATTCTACAAAACCCGTTTGTTACGCACAAATAATTACTTTTTCCAAAGTCTTTGTATGATCATTTTTCGTATGTATGATCATTTTTTGACTGAAAGGTGTATTATGTTTTTTACAGTCAAAGGGACATAACCCGAGATATCGAGACTACAATTTTTTTTATGAGTTTGCCTTCTCTTGTATAGAGACACGTTCGGTCTATAATTTCTTGAACGAAGCGTGACCATATCTCCTTATTTGGTAGTATCAGTCAACTGTTGTAGATGTCTGAAAACTGTCTTAACGCTTCTGTTCATGACCATAAAAGGCGCGACTGTGTAAGACTTTTATCTCGAATGTTCTTAGAATCGTCTTATGTGAGCGGCGACTCAGATATTGGAGTTCTGCGCATGTCAAAAACTGGTAGTTCGTTTGGTGTGTTCCGCCCAGCTCGGGAGTTTAGAAATGGTCTGAGCAGCGAGCGGACGCAATGTGCGTCTTGTGATTTTCTGAGGGAAATACATTGTCTTTGTGAGTTAGTTAGCTAACTAGACTATTTCCCAGTATTATTCAAGCCTGCCTGGAGGCATATGTTCGTGGTTGATTTCCGAAGAAAGGTAATTCCTCTTGTATTGAACTTTATGCTATCATCTAGAAGTTCGTCATTTTGTGGCTCCTTGCTCGCCTGTGTGATTCAAAATGGAGAGGTACTTTGACTAGGATTTTCGCCACCGGTATCTTTATACCTGAACTAGTTATATATATATGGGTCGCTCTAGACCAACAAGACTATTGTCTGTGTTCCAGGATTCGTTATATCAGAGATCACGTCCAAGTCAGATGGTTAGACTTAGGAAGGTTATAAGGGTCGGTTTGACCTGTATTCCATGTATGCTATTCACGTGCAGACAGTAAACGGACTTATTGTACACATCTGATCTGCTAGCATCAGGAAGGGAGCATTTATTATTGTCTATGAACATTGATGATCTGCAGCTGACACTGTTGCAGAAGTTATATGTATGAACCTTAGGCACCCAGATCTGTGCTATATATCTATATATATATATATATATATATATATATATATATATATATATATATATATATATATATATATATATATATATATATATTATTTATACAGCTTCATGAACCAGAACTTTATGATATCGAATATACAGAAGCTATCTGTTTACAATAGAACTATTGAGTATTGAATCCTACATGACTATCAGCTAATTATATTGTTGAATGCAGACATTCCTTGAACTGTAGTATGTTATAACGGAGCACCATTATCATTTTTGGTGGCCAATTGTTGGTTTACTCTGGTACCAGCTATCAAGGGGGTCAACAAACCCAGACATCATCATCAAGCTTTCAACATTACAGTTTCAACTCATCACCTCAATGTTTGATGAAAGATTTTGAAAGTACCCGGCGTTGCTGAAAGTTGGAAATTGTTTCAAAATACCCGGCGTTGCTCGTCAAGTTGGCAGTTTTCCTACGATAGAAGGACAAGTGCCGAGCAAATCGATTTCCTGATCTGTTAGGAAGAAGGACAAGTGCCGTAACAACTGTTCCGGATTGAGAAGGTCAAGTGCTCAAGTCAATTCAGAAGGTCAAGTTCAGAAGCTGTTTTCTGTCAGAAGCTCATTTCCGTCGTCGTGGCAGTTTATGAGAGCAGATATGGATCAACGTTGGATCATTGTCCTAAGAATGCTGATCACATCCTGTTCTGAACTGTGCTGACGTTGTGGATTCATAGAAGTTAAGTGGCCTGTTTTGTTTGTGAACTGTGCCCTTATGTTCTAACTGAGCCTTCTGTCTCTCACATTTTTCACACTGTTTACATGTTACATGTTAAATGTTATTTGTATTTGAATATTTATATGTTTATATTTCAGCGGGTTTTTCGGTTGGGCGGTGTCTTTCAGTAGAAGATACCACGTCACAGAGGTTCTACTGTTAGCGTTTTCGTTAGGGACTGTGCGAATTTCCTACTGTGAAATTTGCTAGCGACAATCGTTGCTATATCTGTTTAGTTGTGACGAGTTGTGCTTTATTTTCGTTTTTTGTATATTTCTTTTCTCTCTCTCTTTCTGTTTTTTAGTTTCGATTTCATTTGTTTGTATTTGTAGGTCTCCTCTTTTCTATTATTCAATTCTTTACAAAATTGCTGTCTATACACTGTAGCGTCATTTGTTTGTCATATCTTCGCATATTTCTTTTTAGTTTTCGCTGTTTATTTATTTGACTTATGCGAATGTTTTCGTATTGCTTTGATCTTTGTTATTGTTTACATTGACTTTGATCTTTGTTGTTGTTTACATTGACTTTGATCTTTGTTGTTGTTTACATTGACTTTGATCTTTGTTATTGTTTACATTGTTGGTGACCTTTGTTATTGTTTACATTGTCTTGTTATTGTTTACATAGTTCTTGCATAGTTAGCTTTCACTATTGTTACATATATGCTCATGCACTATTGGTCTATAGTGCACATATCATAACTAACTGGTGGTTTTTTTTTGCTTATGCACTATTGTAGTGCAGTTATGATAAATAACTGATGGTTATGCACTGATTTGTGTAGTGCACTGATGATAAAGAGGTGACTTGTGATATTATTATACATTTGATAATACAAGTTGGTGTCAAGTCTTGTTTCCCACAGAGATTGGAGTAAACATAGTGATTATACAAGCACTTTATTAAGTCTTGTTGCTATTAAGATTGAAATAAGATAATTAATTATTTCAGGTTCTGTACTCACATTTTAGACATCATGTCTACATTTGAGTACTTTATTGAGCAGGGTAAAACCCTTGGGAAGACTGGTGATAAATTAGAAGAATTTGCGACTGTTCAATATGCCAAGGCATTGAAGTCGGAGGAAAAGAAAATGAAAGAACAAACTGAACAAAAGAGAATAGATGCTGAAAATTTAAAACTGCAGATGCAGGTAGATGAAAAAAGATTACAAATGGAAATGGAAAAACAAAAAAAGAGAAGCAGAATCTCAGGAGAAGAGGCTTGAAAAAAAGAAGCTGAAAATAAGAGACTTGAAAAAGAGAAAATAAAAGTTGAAAAAGAAAAATAAAAGAAAAAAAGTTACAGGCTCAGGCTGAAGAAAAAAGACTTACAGGCTCAGGCTGAAGAAAGAAAGTTACAGGCTGAGGCTGAAGAAAGAAGGTTACAAAGAGAAGCTGATGAGAGAAAAGCAAAAATGGAGCATGAAGAAAAACTCTTAGCTTTAGAGTTAGAGAAGTTAAAGTTATTGAACACTGGTAATGCTAATGATGCAAATAAGGTGTCAGATAAGACTAATGCTAAGGATTTCAAGCTTAATCTACCAGCATTTAATCCCTCAATTGATGATATAACATTTTATCTAGATAGATTTGAAAGTGCATGTAAGGTGCATAATATAGATAAAACATTATATGTTTATCATCTGTCCAAGATACTTAGAGGTGATGCTTTGACTTTATTGAGTATGGTAGATGTGCCGGACAAAAACAACTATGAGGTTTTCAGGGCGGCATTGTTAAAGAAGTACCAACTTAACGAGGACGGATATCGTCTTAAATTTAAAAACATGTTACCAGAAACTGGAGTTGAATTCTCTGAATTCATCTCAAGCATACGTCTTACTTTTTTTACGATGGGTTGAGCTTTCTAAGACAGAAAGTACATTTGAAGCCCTTATGGATTTACTACTTAGAGACAAGGTCATGTCTTCTGTTAATGAAGCTTTTCTTTCTTTTCTTCATGAGCGTAAGCCTAAAAACATAAAAGAAATGGAAGAATACTGTAGCCAGTATGTTACTGCGCATCCTCACATAACCATTAGCAACTCTAAAGTAAAAGAAGGTCTGCCAGTTGCTTCGGCAGCACCTTATGGCCCAAATTTTATGCGTAAATTTCAGGGTAGCCAGCAAAATTTCAATAAAAAGAGTAACCGTAATTATGCCCAGAACCATAGTAATCAATTCCAGGGTGATTCTTCTTCCCAGAACTGGAGACAACCTAATACTACACGGTATTCTACTCCGGTTAACTTTAGAAATTTTCACAAAGGTAATCGGCATAGAGGGAAATATTTTTTTGCAGAGACCTCAATACCAAGATAATAGAGGTTCTCAACAGCATAGAGATGGTAATGACAGTTATGGAAACTGGAACTCAAACCAGGATAAAAATTACAGTAGGGACTTTAATGATAATTAAACTAGCAGAGGCAATAATGGTCGCGGTAGATCGCAACATAAGAGAAAAAGATTCTCAACAGACGAATTTCTGTTCAACAAGAATCTCAGGGAGCAGATAAACAGATTAATAGTGATAAAGACCATAATGCTATCGGATGCTCATCTTTTGATTTTGGTAGAGCAAATAAATGTATCCAATGCAGTACTTTATTTGATCCGAAGCCCGTTAGTACTCTAAGCTGTGGTCATCCTTTGCCCGCTCTTCCTGCTAATGTTGCTCATGATGGGAGAGGTTCTCTTATATTACATAAGGGGCTTGTAAATAGTAATCCAGTCTCAGTGTTGTTTGATTCTGGATGTACTACTGTTGGTGTTAGGCAATCTCTTGTAGATCCATCCTGTGCTACAGAAAAGGTCATCAAATGTGTCACATTTGGTGGCACGTTGGAAAAGTATCCTACTGCCATAATACATATTGCTACTCCTTTCTTCACGGGAGAGGTCCACGCGTGTCTACTTCCAAATCCTATTGCGGACCTTATTACACTGACTAACAAAAAAAAATTTTTGGAGGAAGCTAACATTGAGAAAACTAAGTGGTCAATGGGGAGCCAGCGGGAAATCTTAAACCGTTTTTCTCTATCAGGTCGGGATCTCTAGAAATACGCAATTGAAGTTTTTTAACAACGCATACAGTATTACAACATCATTTGTACAAGAAGTATAACAGTTATGTAGGCTTGAATTTCTTTGCAGTCGACTTTCGTCGGTGAATGGCATGTGGTACATCGCGATGAAGCAGCCAACAATAATCGGCAAGCATGGTCACACTCCACCGTCCTTGATAACGTGGCTCCATTACGGCGATATCTTGATGGAATCGTTCTCCATGTTCATCGCTGACTTCGCCAAGGTTGTCAGGGAAAAAGTCAAGATGCGAATCGAGCAAATGGATTTTGAGGGACATGTTACAGCCCATAATTCTGTATGCATCTATGCACTGCTTAACAATATGCACATAGTCGACAGATTTGTGATTTTCCAGAAAGTTATCGACGATCGATTTGAAAGCCATCCATGCGCGAAGTTCACTACCATGTAACAAGTTCTCGAATTGTTTGTCTGCAATAACTTTCCTAATCTGAGGTCCTACAAAGATACCTTCCTTTATCTTTGCATCGCTAATTTGCGGAAACTTTTCTCGAAGATAAATGAAAGCTTTGCTCGTTTTATCTAACGCTTTTACGAAATTCTTCATGAGCCCCAACTTTATATGTAACGGTGGTAAAATGATGCTGTCTTTGTTAACTAATAGCTCGTGTATTACATTTTTATGCCCGAGCTGCATACGATCCCTGATAGGCCACACCTTTCTTGCATAATGTTCCTGTCTGTTGCGGCTGTCCCATTCACATAGGAAGCAAGAAAATTTAGTATACCCAGTCTGCATGCCCGTGAGAAATGCAATGACCTTTAGGTCTCCACAAATCCGCCATTGGTAGTCATTGTACTTTATTTTTGCCAAAAGTATAGCCATATTGTCATAAGTTTCTTTCATATGAACAGAGTAGGCGACTGGAATTGATGAAAATAAATTTCCATTATGCAATAACACGGCTTTTAGACTAGTCTTGGAAGAGTCGATGAAAAGTCGCCATTCGTTGACTATGTACTCATGACCGAGGTGCACCATTAGACCTTTTACATCTTTGCAGTAGCAAATGTCATCATCCATCTCAAAGTATTGAACAAGTTATCTGTGTCTATGACGAAATTTAGATATCGGAGTATTGGGCCGCTAAAAGATTCCATTCTTTGAGTCGCAAACCGAGTAATTCCGCTTGTCCTTTGGTGAGAGCGAGATCACGTATTAGATCTGAAAGTTCTGAATGGTTAATTAAGTGAACACCATCATTCACCGGTACATAATCCGAGTCAGAATTAGTTTCTAAAGCAGGTAAACTATCACTTTCTGATGGTTCATTCACGTCCAACGGATATGGTTCTGGTGGAACTGGGATCGGACACGTGATTGGATCATGAGGCATTGGTTTCGAAACCGATTCAATATTTGGATAAACCACAGACTTTCTAGTTTTAAAAGTGAAACCATAGATATTTGTCAAGCAGAAGTAACAATCAGTAGCGTGATTTGTCGGTTCACGCCATATGACTGGCACTCCAAAAGGCATCGACTTATGCTTCGGCGATTTTCGTAACCAACCTGCCAATGTATTTGCACAAGTCGAACAAACTGCATTTGGCTTCCAAGAATTATTTGCATCATCAACTTTCGAATCGAAATAAAGTTCATATGCTTTCTTTAGTAATGGTGTAAAGTTTTTCTGGTGAACACGATCGGTAAAATATCCGCACACGTAACAGAACAGATCAGCCGAATTTCTACAACTTCTAGAAGGGATATTTCACTCAGAATTATTTAAAAATACAGTAACTATTTGAAATATAACGTAACATATGTCATGCATTTTTTAGCAGTATAAAAAGTAGAATTATTTTGCATTTTATTAATTTTAAAAAAGTTATATAGTAAAAATGAAATGGAGCAAATAACGGTTTCCCAAAAATATATGTTATCAAATTTGGTAAGAACACGACGTTGGAAAAGTATACTGCCATAATTTGAAATCTACTCCTTTCTTCACGGGAGACTGTCCACGCGTGAACACTTATTCCAATATAAGCGGACCTAATAATTCAGTGTTATTGGTCGTATTCACGGAGTTAGGGAATGTACCCCACAGCAGATTGCTGTTTGGGAAGAGCAAAACATTGAAGCTACCAATGCGGTGGTCACAAGAGCACATGCTCTGGATCCACCTCAAACTTCATTAACTAATAATGATGAAGTAAATGACCAAGATAGTCACTTGACTATTACACGTGACTCATTTATCAAATTGCAAGAAGAAGATCCGTCTTTACAAAAATTCTTCATTCTAGCAAAAAAAGGTGATCCTAATCAGAATACTAATAGAAAATCTTGGATTTCTATGAAGAACGGCGTACTTGTACGTATGGTACAAGACTCGACTACGTCCACTCATTCACAAATTCTTGTGCCCAAGAGCATGAGATTGCAAATATTGCAACATGCTCATGACTCGCAATGTGCTGGACATATGGGTTTTTCCCGTACAAAGTCGGGGTTCTTGCGGCTTTCTTTTGGCCATTTGTGAGCAAGGACATACGAATTTACTGTCGCTCTTGCAAAGTATGTCAGGAGGTCAAATCTAAAGGACCACGACATGCTGCGCCTATCCAGGCTGCTGACATTCCTATTCGCCCTTTTCAAAAAATGGCAATAGATATTATCGGTCCTTTTAGAATTAAGTCAGCTAGAGGACATCAATTTATTCTTACATGTGTCGATATGTGCACACGTTGGCCAGAGGCAATACCTCTCAAGAGCATCTCAACTGCTGATATCGCAGACGCTCTTTGGCTGATATTTTCTCGCTTGGGTTTTCCCGGAGAAATATTGTCAGACCATGGCACTCAACTTATATCAGACACTATGTCACAGGTAATGTCTATGCTACATATTAAAAGGTCTCTCAGCAGTATCTATCACCCAATGTCTAATGGGTTAGTCGAACGTTTAAATAGGACTCTGAAAACTTTACTTGGTAAGATAACTGAGGATCATCCTCAGGATTGGGACAGGGTCTTACCCGCGGCTCTCTTTGCGTATAGAGAGGTCCCCAATGAACATACAGGGTTTTCCCCTTTTGAACTTGTCTTTGGCGCGCAACCGCGCGGCCCTATGTCTTTACTTCACGATCTAATCACTGCCGATAATATTAGCGATGAAACTCAATCTTCTTATGAGTACGTCATTGCTCTTAGGCAAAAGATCATCGAGGCATGCAAACTAGCAACTTCTTCATCCGAATTTGCTAAAGAAAAGGCAAGGCAGTTTGCAAATAAAAATAGATGTCTACGACAACTTTGTCCAGGTGACAAAGCTCTCGTTCTACTTCCTTCAAGGGAGAACAGACTTCTAATTGCATGGAAAGGTCCATATGCAATAGTCTCCAAAATTTCCGATGTCGACTATGTTGTCGATATTGATGGAAAGCATAAAAAACTTTCCACATAAATATGCTCACGGAATTTTATGAAAGACCTGACTATTTGCAGCCTATTTTCCAGGCAACGGACAATTCTCAAGCACCTCATGGTCAGTACTCATCTCTGTCAGTTATACAGGATGAGGAAACTACTTTTTCTGATGTCAATCTTCCTCTTCCTATGGTCCCACTTTATTCTACGGAATCTTGGAAAAACGTGACCGTTTCTCCAAATCTTTCCGCTGAGGAACATCGACAAGTTTCTTCGATGTTGCAAACATTTCAGGATGTTCTTACAGACATCCCGGGACACACACATGTCATTGAACATGACATTGTGCTAACTGATCATAATCCTATCAGAGTCAGACCTTATCCAATACCTATCCATTTCCAGTCTCAAGTCGAAAAAGAATTGGATGAAATGATACGTTTGGAAATCATTGAACCATCCACTTCAGCATACTCTTCGTCTATGGTTATTGTTCGAAAGAAGGATAATAACATTCGCATTTGCGTAGATTATCGCAAATTGAACCAAGTTACGAAGTTCGACGCTGAACCTATGCCTTCATTAGAAGAGCTACTCAATAAACTTGCTAATTCTAGATTCTTTACCAAACTCAATTTGTCTAAAGGTTATTGGCAAGTTCCGCTAACTGAACGTGCCAAACCTTTTACAGCTTTTTCTACACCTAGGGGTTTATTCCAATGGAATTTCATGCCTTTCGGTCTTATGAACGCCCCTGCTACATTCGTACGCATGATGCGGCGAATTCTCGCATATCGTACAGATGTCATAGCATACTTAGATGATATCTGTCTATTCAGTGATTCCTGGGAAGATCACTATTTGGGTTTATACGAATTACTGTCTACTCTTCGCGAGTATAACTTGACTGCAAAACCCTCTAAAGCCTTTATAGGATTTAGCGAGATTTCTTTCCTAGGTCATCGTGTTGGTCATGGTCTTTTAAAGACAGAGGACCACAATGTTTCAAAAATACTTAACATTTCGGTCCCTAAGACGAAGAAACAAGTACGGAGTCTATTAGGTTTGATCCAATTCTACGGACGATTCATTCCGAATCTGTCCTCCATTATGGCACCGCTTTCTACTTTATTGAAGAAAGGGTCGCCTAATCTGATCCGCTGGTCTAAAGAATGTCAATCCTCATTGGACCAGGTTAAAGCCCTATTTTCATCTCCACCTATTCTTAGGTTACCTACTATTGAGAAGACTTTTGTTCTTCGAAGTGACGCCTCGTCAACTGGGATTGGGGCAGCACTAATGCAGGAGTATTCTGATACTCTGCATCCGGTGATGTATATCTCTAGGAAATTAAATGCTGCAGAAAAGAATTACTCGGTTTTAGACCGTGAGTTATTGGCTATGGTATGGTCTATTCTGAAGTTACAAAGATTTCTTCTAGGCGCACACTTCATTGTGGAAACCGACCAGAAAGCGCTTACTGCTATTCAGAGCAAAAACTTGAAGAGCTCGAGGTCCACTCGTTATGCCATAGCTCTTCAACCATTTCATTTCTCGGTTCGAGCTATCCGTGGTTCGGATAATGTGATGGCAGACATTCTGTCCAGATGCCCACACGATTCCACATGATTCTTCTGTCATATATATATTTCCTGATATACAGTCCAATATTATAATGACATGTTAGTAGATTTTTTCTCACTTTTTTGGGGGGAATTTATAACATTGTACCATGTAATTATCTAAGAAGGCTTAGTTAGTGATATACGGGCCAAAAGATCACTCGGCCACATTTAGATAATATATTTGCATAATTGTATTAAGAGATTTACCAGTTGTCTTTAAGATTTGTGTTATTGATATTTTCGCAGCACATCAGTGAAGTCTGCGAGATTATGTCCATTGTGGAACATTGAGGATATCAAGTCCTGTCCTAGATTGGGAGCGGATGATGTCCACATCTTCTTCTATTGATTGTTTTATGTCAACGAAGAATAACATTGTATTAGTTATTAATTACTGATGCATTATATAATGTAATAATATATAGTGCGGTATATTAGTATATTACACCGCTATTTGCACAACACATTGTATGATATCATAATGATATATTTAATTTCATATATTGGTATGAGAGTAATTTGACTTTTATTATGATGTTGCCATCATTGTGGCGTGTGTTGGTGGCACCTTCCTGGAATATATACGCGAATACTTAGATAAATTTTTTCTCTAAGGACCTGATATATGATCTCAGTTTCGCTTCATGCGTTGAGCTAGTTTGTTAGGTATATATCCGCGCATCATACGTGCGTTAGGAGCCTAGATTTTTCCGGCTCCAGGATTTAAAAAAAAAAATGTTTCATTTTTTTTTCCCGGGAGGGTGCGGTAATGTTACGCACAAATAATTACTTTTTCCAAAGTCTTTGTATGATCATTTTTCGTATGTATGATCATTTTTTGACTGAAAGGTGTATTATGTTTTTTACAGTCAAAGGGACATAACCCGAGATATCGAGACTACAATTTTTTTATGAGTTTGCCTTCTCTTGTATAGAGAGACACGTTCGGTCTATAATTTCTTGAACGAAGCGTGACCATATCTCCTTATTTGGTAGTATCAGTCAACTGTTGTAGATGTCTGAAACCTGTCTTAACGCTTCTGTTCATGACCATAAAAGGCGCGACTGTGTAAGACTTTTATCTCGAATGTTCTTAGAATCGTCTTATGTGAGCGGCGACTCAGATATTGGAGTTCTGCGCATGTCAAAACTGGTAGTTCGTTTGGTGTGTTCCGCCCAGCTCGGGAGTTTAGAAATGGTCTGAGCAGCGAGCGGACGCAATGTGCGTCTTGTGATTTTCTGAGGGAAATACATTGTCTTTGTGAGTTAGTTAGCTAACTAGACTATTTCCCAGTATTATTCAAGCCTGCCTGGAGGCATATGTTCGTGGTTGATTTCCGAAGAAAGGTAATTCCTCTTGTATTGAACTTTATGCTATCATCTAGAAGTTCGTCATTTTGTGGCTCCTTGCTCGCCTGTGTGATTCAAAATGGAGAGGTACTTTGACTAGGATTTTCGCCACCGGTATCTTTATACCTGAACTAGTTATATATATATGGGTCGCTCTAGACCAACAAGACTATTGTCTGTGTTCCAGGATTCGTTATATCAGAGATCACGTCCAAGTCAGATGGTTAGACTTAGGAAGGTTATAAGGGTCGGTTTGACCTGTATTCCATGTATGCTATTCACGTGCAGACAGTAAACGGACTTATTGTACACATCTGATCTGCTAGCATCAGGAAGGGAGCATTTATTATTGTCTATGAACATTGATGATCTGCAGCTGACACCGTTGCAGAAGTTATATGTATGAACCTTAGGCACCCAGATCTGTGCTATATATATATATATATATATTTTATATATATATATATATATATTATATATTAATATATAATATATATATCCAGAACTTTATGATATCGAATATACAGAAGCTATCTGTTTACAATAGAACTATTGAGTATTGAATCCTACATGACTATCAGCTAATATGATTTTGAATGCTGCATTCGTTAAACTATGTTGGTGATGACAAAATATCATGACTGTTTTGTGGCGTGCAATAAATGGTATAAAACATAAAGCGAAGTTACCATTTTCATGACTCTACACATCATGTTGCCTGTGTTGTACCCTGTGAACTATTCTACTGCAACATACACAGCAACACTATAAACCAGAGAAGACACCTACATCTTGCACTTTTATACCAGGTGTCGATAGGGGTGGTGATTTGTCGTCAGCCTAAATCCACTTTTGGTGGTCAGACCCTTTGGCTTATCATTCCAGTTAAATCCACCCTTATCACCGTTATCCCACCAAAACCCGTGATCATTCCAAGCGACTCCCATGGCCATACAGCCAGAAAGAATACGACAAAGGGAAAACCCCTGTGCCAGGGATATATGATCAGGGAAAACGAACCGGGCCGAATCGGATCGGTTGTTTACAAACAGCCTCGCAGCGGAATAGAAAGGTCAGTGAATCTCAACCTGAGGGTGAGAGGTCTTCTACGAGATGAACTGTTATTTTGAACCGGGCTTTTACTTATTGTTTATTTGTTACAGGTTTGAGCTTTGATTGTATTGTCGCGAGGCATTTAGTCAAAGCAGGTCAAGAAACGGAAGAAACCGTCAAATTATGTGGAGTTTTTAAAGGAGATGCACCCATAACGCTTCAAAGACGCACCGTGGAGATACACTCGGATTTCGTCTGTGGTTTTATTAAAGCGGCTATAATGGAGGATCCGATCTAGCCATTCATTCTTGGTTGTAGATACGTGTTTATAGGGAGACCGAAAGAGCCGATTGTGGCAGCAGTAACTACAAGAGGGCAAACCAAAAAGGAACGGGAGCCTGCACCTAACATGTTACCTAAGGAACTGAAAGAGGCGCAACAAAAGGACCCTACCTTGGAGCCCTGCTTCAAGAAACTGCCCATGGTCAAGGACCCCAGACACAACGGAGACATTTTTTCTAAGGATGGAGTGCTGTATCGAAGAACGGGCGACCCTGAACAGGGGCACAATCAGCTCCTAATACCGACACAGTAAAGAGAAAAGATCTTTGAAACGGGCACTCTCTTCCCTTTAGCGGACATATGGGACAAAACGCCACTATACAGCGAATATATACACACTGTTGGTGGCCAGGAATGAACACGGAGATCATCATATATGTTAAATCCTGCGCCAAGTGCCAACGTGTGGTCCCCAAGCATTGGACACCCCCATTTCCTATAGGAGAAATGCCAATAGCGGGGACTCCATTTGAACGGGTTGCAGTCAATATTATAGGACCGCTTGAAAGGACTAAAAGAAAGAACAAGTTTATCCTGACCTTAGTCGACACATGCACTATGTGGGCCGAAGCTATACTGCTAACATGAACGGATTCCAAGCATGTCGCAGAAGCCCTATTGCAGATTTTTACACGGTTGGGATTCCCTCAACAAGTTTTGACGGATAACAGATCCCAATTCCGTAGCCTGTTAATGGAGGAGATCTTTAAGATCTTGAGAGACAAGCACATCTACATCAGCCCCTACTATCCGGCTGGAAGTGGGTTAGTAGACCGTGTCAGCGGAAGCCTCACCATGATGTTACATAAGCTGGGACAGGAGAAACCTGAAGATTTGGACCTTTTCATTCCTGCAGCCTTATTCGCCTACAGGGAATTCCCCCAGGCCTCCACAGGGCTACCGCCAGCTACACTTTTATTCGGCAGACCTATTAAGGGCCCGCTGGAAGCCTTACTACGGTCACTGACAGTCCAGAAGGCTGATGTGACAGTCGTCTCATCATTCAAGTACGTATCTGAACTAAAGGAACGGTTACAACTAGGATGGGACCTAACAACAACCAAACGTAAGCGCGCACGCATGAAGCACGCTAAAATATACAACAAAGCAGCGAAAAAGAGAGAATAGCAACCAGGAGAGAATGTTTTGTTGTTACTTCCTACCGCAAACAACAAAATACGCATCGGATGGCAAGGGCCGTTTACCGATCTTAAAAAGATCTCGAGAACGAACTACAATACCTCTATAAAAGGTAAGGAAACAGTCTACCATATAAACCTGTTAAAGAAATATTTGGAAAGACCGGTGCCTTCCCTCGAACATCTCTTGGCAGTTGCTATAGCAACCGAAGATGAGGAAGATGACAATAGTTGCATGGAATACCCACTACAACAAACTGAGTCATTCAAAGATGTTAAATTCGGCGACACCCTCTCAGAAGCACAACAAACAGAAAGTAAGGCGTTACTGAAACAGTATTCAGCAGCCTTAACGGACATACCTGGTCGTACACATCTCGTGAAGTTTGATATGATGCTGACAAACGAGACGCCTGTAGGAACCAGAGTTTATCCTAGCCCGTATGCGAAAGCAGACACGTTACGTGAAGAAATAGACCAACTACTTCAAGCTGGGATTATTAGCGAGTCCACATAGCTCGAGCGTCGTACTGTTACAGAAACCGAATAAGGAAGTTCGGCTGTGTATCGCCTACCGATTACTCAACACAGTAACATAATTTCAGCCCGAACCACTCCTAAGCGACTCAAAACTGTTTACCAAGCTAAGCAAGGCAAACATTTTCTCCAAGATTGACATGAGTAAAGGTTATTACCAAATACCAGTCAATGAGGAAATTAAACCCCTGTTAGCCTTTAGCACCAGCGAAGGACATTATACTTTCAATGTTATGCCTTTCGTTGTACACAATGCACCAGGAGTCTGTACCAGAATGATGAGAAAGCTTTTGGAACCTTTGCAAAGTCCAAACATTCATAATTTCATGGACGACATACTTATTGCAACAGATAACTACAAATAACATATTGCTACGGTCGCTATGCTCCTCAGGAGACTAAAGGAAGCTGGGTTGACCTAGCAAATGTTTAATCGGCTTTGAAAAGCTTCTTAGGACATACCATTTCTCAAGGTTGTATGTGGACCGTTGCCAAAAACATCGAGAAAATACGTTCAGCAACGAGGCCAAAAAACGAAGAGAGACACACATTCATTCCTTTCACTTTGCGCGTATTACCAAAAGTTTATCAACAACTTCAACGGCCTCACTGACCTCACGCGAAAGGGAAAACCCGATTAGGTTGTTTGGACCGCAGAGTACGAAAACGCTTACGTCACTCTGAAGGAACAGCTGTCCAAATATCCCATTCTAAGGTTACCCGACCTTAAGAAACCTTTCGTCCTGCGCGTGGACGCCAGCGGAAAGGGAATTGGATCAACACTGCTTCAGTCAGACGACCAACATCCTAACCTGTTGTTTCCAGTTGCTTACGGCTGCCGCAAACTGAATACAGCAGAAAGGAACTACTCGACCGAGGAAAGAGAATGTTTGGCACTCGTGAACGGAATCAGGAGACACCATGATAATTTATATGGAGTTTCATTCACAGTACAAACTGTACATTCCTAGGAGCCAATAAGGATTTTAACGCAAAAATTATGCGTTTGGCTCTATTGTTAAGCGTGTACTCGTTCAAAGTACAATACATACCGGGGAAAAAGAATGTAGGAGCAGATTTTATGAGTCGAAATTGGAGCATTGAGGAGAATGATGCAATTGAGGATAGCAATCACTCGGTAGCTACGGATGACAGTAGCTCTATTTCCATAAATGAGATATGAATGGGTTTCACATCTTCAAGCCCGGACGTACTGTGACGTATAATGGAAAGAGAGCCCACAGTAATCTGACAGGCTTGTAACCTCGTAGCGTTCTATGATTTGCTAGCACAACCATGCATTTACAGTTTGTGTTTACTATTTTTTTCGTCCTACCTATTTTCTATGTTTAACACGAGCAAACACAAGGTTTACAAACTTTCGTGACATGCCAGTCATAACAGGTAGCGAATCAGGTTTGTTTATCGAGTCTAATCACGCGAGCTTATCTGTCAATTATACGATACCTGACAGATCGCACGTGAATAACACCGAACCTTTTGAAGTTCGTACTCAGGGAAGTCAGAAAAACCCCTGGGCTCTTTGATCTCAGAAGCGGGCATTCGTACTTAGAAAATGTTACAGAGAGACCAGTTACCCGTATAAGTCTTTTGATGTCGGGGCAAAAGCGCTCGACGGAAGACTGGCGTAAAGCTTTATCTGGGGAACTCATGTTTCTGATTCTTTGGTATACATAATAGTGTGAAAATTAACATCATCTATAGATCAGAGGAACATGATGATATATAAACTGTGTTTTCTTAAACCTGCTATCAGTTGTCACTCAGAATTTTTGGATAGTCTTAGCACGTAGTTCTAGAACCATTGTGGAAAATGTATTAGTAGCATTCGTGGGGATCTTTCATTACGATTTTCTGGTAATAGAAATTAGTGTTACGTATTTAAAAGGGTTACCTTTTACCAATTAAAAGTGTTAAGCTTTTAACATTATAATTCACTTAGAGTTCTAGCTGTTAAAACCAGTGAAATAAAATAACGCGTAGCTATTTTATACCAGATGTTCAGTTATAATGTTAAATTTCACCACCTTCTTTCTCACACAAGAAGAGGCGGTTTTAGTTGACTGATTTAAATGCTAGGCGCGACTGATAGTGACAGAAAAGAATTCACGTTTTTTTTCATTGTGCGTATTTATTATAAGTGCCTATTATTTAATATCATACGACTAAACTGTCAGACGCCGACAACTTAATATTATTAAAGACAGGCGATACTTTGTGTAAGTGCGCATGTAGATCACTAAATAATAATTGACATTGTACGCTGATCGTTAAAGCGCGCGCAAGGGGCGGGGAGAGTTGCATACCTTAACCCGACCTAGAAACGCAGCGCTAGCGAAAGCTGACCGTATAGGCGTAAAAGAAAGACACCGTGTGCCTTTTAAATTTAATCAGGACTGACGAAGTGGTTAAGAGATCGTCTATATAGAATAGTAGCATTTTCCATAAATGTTTCTTTTATTCCAAGCAGACCTGATCACAAGGGCGTCCATCGGTCTTTTCTTCATTTACTGATTGGTTAATGTTTTCTTTTTCTTGGCTTGTGCGTCCCCAAGTTCATTTGTGAACAAGGATTGGCCAACGATACATGAGAAACATTTTAACGTGTACATTTAACTGGACTTACAAAACCCAGCAATATTTTTTCAATTTTATCAGCCCACTGGGGCGTGAAACAAATAACATTATCCCCGACTTCTGACAGTCGTATTCAAGTGTAGTATTTACGCTGTTTCAGGATCGGCACTCTCCCATAGAGTCAGCCGATAGGATTATCATCATAATCATTTGTAACATTTTAGCAACCAAATGTTTCCCAATACTGGCAGTATTTCCCTCTTTTTAACTGTGAACCTCAAGAGCACGTTTGGCTACACTAACTATTCGCGGTGACATTTTGTTCATCCAGGGAAAATTAAAACACACGATTCGGCGTTCACCTCGCTAGTCTTATTTGTTAGAGGATGGACTGGGGCCAATTTGGGAAATAAAAACCTGGCATTTTATATTCAGGATAATTGTATTTTCAAGGGATATCACCAAGAGTAGGTAAGCGTGATTGAGTGGCCACTGTATGACAGAGAGAGTGAATATTTTTCTTTGTTACAGGAACTTTACCAACATAGGATTTTGCTTAAACTTGTTTACTTTACTGGGTAGCATATATTAGGAACTTGTTCTTTACTGTCGATTCTGTAACATAGTGCTAACCTTTGAGCTTTGGGGTTATTAACTTTTTTGGGTTTTTTCTCCATAGGGGGAAGGCACATTTATTCTGCTATTTTATATGTATGCAAATCTGATTTTATTTGATCTTTCTTTAGATATTTGATGTTGTCAAGTTTAAATGATAATAAACAACAAAAGAAACTTAACTTTGTGTGTTTGTGAGACCCATACCCAATTAACTTTAGTTTTTCACGTTTGTTTGTCTTGTTGTCACATAGTTGTGTGTGTAGTTAAACTTATATTTATATGTATGAGGAGGGCAAGGTTGTCTTGTACTAAATTATAGTCGTATAGATAGGCTGGACTAGAGAAACTTACTCATTCCAGAGACATATCTTCTCCTTAAGCTATTCACCCGTGAAATCTATTTCTCATACCTTTTTCTCACGTGCTTATCACCATCCATTCTACTCAGACGGGACCAAAAATAACGCACAAACTTATCTGTGCGACAATAATGTAATGATGATCTAAATTTCTTGTGTTTGAATAATACCATACGTCGTATTTTCTGCTCTGGAGTCTGGTGATATCTATATTCATTTTTATATTCTTGTATCTGGAAATATGCTTCCTCGTATAGCAAGTTGATTTGAAGCCCAAACGATTGTTAGTATTTTTCCGTTTCCGTTCATTCTCCCAAGTTGTTTTTCCCTCATGAATTTTTTAAAGTCACTAATTATGTCCCTGTTTGTGAGTTCAGGTCTCTCATCAAGATTGTAATGTGCCTGGTGAAAATTCGTCGTTGACAGATTTTCTTCAAAGTTAGTTGTTGCGTAACAACAGTTTTAATTCTACTTTAAGAAGTTTTAAATTTTACTAATGTTATTCTAAGGCCCATTGCTTCAAATTCTTATAGTGCTTTAAGTGTTCCTTTTGACAGCATTAGAACCACACCTTCAACATGTGCGTGCTTTGGTCTTCATTTCCGGAGGAAAGCACTATTTCTCCTGTATTCACTTTCATCTTTTAATGTTTCTTCCATCTTGTTCCACATAATTACCAGATGGGGATTTTATATTTTCTCTATTCTGCTGCCATGTCTGCAGTTTTTCATTGTTCGTTTCAGGTTCAAACATTCCAGGAACCAAATCTGGAGATTTTACGAGAAGAAAAGTGTTGAGTCAGCAGTTCTAGCTACTGTCGACATTCCCTGCACCACATCATAAAACTCCTTAATATAGAATCTTCTTCCTTCCTCTTTCGCGTAGAATATTGTTGTTAACAATTCTGGGTGACATTGGTTTCCAGTCTATCTAGTACCTTCCTTACTTCAAGTCAAATTGTAAAGGTGGCACCTCCGTGAGTGTATGGTCTTTGTCGTCAGATGATGTTTATTTGGTATTTACCATGGTGTGCCCTGCTCCAGTAGATAATTTCTCACTGGTCCCAAAAGTTTCATATTGTAGCGTTTCATTTTCTTGGCCAAGTATGGTTTTGTTAATGCTTCTTAACGTGTTTTTACATTTCACGTGCTTAATCCAGATGTTACCTTTGCCAACAGAAGAAACAGTCCGCAGCATAACGTTGAGTGTCTGATATTCGTCAGGCGCGTTTTCTACCTCTTTGTGACTTGGGCAGGTAATTATTAAAGTTACAATTTCTGTAGCATATATTTTTTATCCGCTACGGTTGTCGGTGATAGTCCAGTCTTCAAACCTTGTGCCTAGCTTGTCATCTCTTAGTCTGGCCTATGCTCCGTGACCCAATCCACTTAGTTGAACTTTCCAGGTGCACAAGTCATCCACCGATATAGCTCATGTTATAAATAAATCATACTATAAATAAATCATGTTATAAATAAATCATGCTATCAGTCAACATTGCAATGTGTAGCGCAGGGGGTGATATTCGTAGTGAAATGATAATGGAATAAACCTTTCCGAAAACGTTAATGTTACAGTATATTTAATCTATTTTGGGTACTTGTGTGATATTTCACCGCTAAAATAAAATTTTCCAAATTTATTACCAAAACTGATAACCGTACTCTTTCCTTACAATTTTTTCTTTTTTTTTTCCGCCTGCGCGGCTTTTTTTTCCCCGCCTGCGCGGGATTAGTCCATTTAACAGGTAGGGGTTGTGGGTTAGTATTATTATGTATTTATTTTTTTAATGTAAAATTTTTGCCTTGTCTTGGCGGGGCGCGTCCCGTTCAACCTAGTCATCATCATCATCATCATCATCAGCTTTCAAGTCCCTAAGGAGCATTTGCTTTATACCAAGTCTTCCTGTCCTGTGCCATCAGCTCAAGGTCGTTCCATAATTTCTTCATCCTCTTCTTGTCTGTCATCAGTTCTCTTCTCCGTGTATTCCTTGGTCTTCCTCTGCCTCTCTTACCCTGGGGGTTCCAGACCAAGGACTGCCTGGTAAAGCTATAAGCAAGTTTGCTCAGTGTGTATCCTATCCATCTTCAGCGTCTTCTTCTCATGTCTCGTTCTTCTGGCACTTGCCTGGTTCGTATCATCAGTTGCACATTAGTGATCTTGTCATACCACTACAATCCTTCTATTTTAGACAAGCAACCATTTATGAGGGCGTCCGTGGTTTCAGCGCAGGCTTCTCTCGACAAAGGTAGTGGGCTGGAGACATGGTGGCGTCACGCTACAATCTACCCAGCTGTAAGTGGATGGATACCTGACTCTGCTCTGAAAGGTAAAGGCAGCCAGGAGGGGAGCTGGTTAAAGCACTACTCTGAGATCATCCAGGTCTGTATTATTTTGTCTTTTCAATGCCGCAATTACTGACTGTGCATCAGAAAAGAAAGCAACCCTTCTCTCTGCGCTTTCTTCTGTCAATATAACCTCTGCTACAGTTTTCAGGGCCTCTGCCTCTGCTCTGAAGTTGTTGGAGAATCGTCCTGTCGCCACTGACAGCATTTTTTCTGCACCAGTGCTTAAGGTCAGAAAGACGCCCCCACCTCCATTTTCTGTTGCATTTGTTTCTGATCCATCTGTGTATGCATGGGTCCAGGTGTTGCGTGGATAATGTTTCTCTATGTATTTTGTAAACGACTGTGACTGACGAAGGAATCCAAATACATCATTCAACTTTTGATAAGCTTTCTGGCGTTTTGACAAGGTAGCAAGCTATCAATAAGGACAAGAAATGTTCGGCTTTAAACTGCTGAGAAGGAGTTTGAGATTCATCAATTGTGCTGGAACCACTGAAATCATCATACTCTCGATTTCGTTTGTGTTTCCTTCGAGTTTGTTCTTGATAATGTTCACACTCAGTCACATCCTTGGCCTTCTGCTCTATGTCTGCAAATGTAGACCGCATAGCTTGAATATACCCCCGCAGGGATTCATAGAGTGCACAAGCCGTATTCAAATCTTGGTCAGAAGATTGCAAAGAAGCACTGGTCATTTGAAAACGGTGTAATACTTGATCCCACAGTATGATCATTATTCCTGTTTCTAACTTCATCATGGTTGAAAGTAGACAACGAGCCTGTTGACGACACTCTGCCTTCTGATCATTGTTATCTGAAATATCATCCAAGACTTGTTTTATTGCAGAAAAGCTGTGTAAAAGTGCTTTTGTCGCATCTGCTCAAGCGGACCATTTCACAAAGGGCAAATGGGACTTATTATGTTGAAAGATTTATGTTTGGTATAAGTAGGAGAGGTGAGAAAGGTGATATAGGTGAGATGTGGGTGATATGAGGTTGAATTGTTATATAGTTTTATTGTGTGTATAAAGTTTTTTTTTGGAATTTGTAGGGAAAGGTTATTATAAAAGGGGCGGTTATATATATTGTTGTATAGGTAGAATGATTAAGGAAATTTAGGTTAGGATATGTATATGAGAAAATATTTTTATGAATAAGTAGGAAGGGGATAGAAGTAAAGTAGTGGATATAAGAAATTTAATGTTTAGGGGGGTAGGTGTGGGGGGGGGGGTAAGGGAGGGGTTATATAGGTGAGGGTAGTTATGTTTTTTTGATAGTTTTTTTAGTTATTTGGGTATTATTAGTTGGATATGAGGGTTTTGTTTGAATGTTTGATGTTAGGTTGATATTGATAGAGATGTAAGGTATGATATTTAAATTTTAGTGGAAGTATAAATTAAATTTTGTGTAGTTTTGATATTGTGGTTGAGATGAGGTATTTATGTTAATAGTGATGGTTTATAGATTGTGTGGGTATTAATACGAGTAATTATTATGGGGTTGGATAGAAGGAGGGATAAAGTTATAATGTATGATTTGAGGTGTATAAGAGTAATAGATGTTAGAATAATGATTTGTTAAGTTGATGTGAAAAGTCGATAGTATTAATTTTGGAATGATATTTGTTAAATGGGAAATTTTAAGATTTGTTAATTAATAGAGTTTTTATTAAGGTTTGTTAGAGATGATTTCGTTAGAATTAAATATTGAAGATGGTATATAGTATGAATTGGGGATTTATTTAAAATCGTAAGGTTATGATGATAGATGTAGAATAAAGGGGGGTTTTTTTTTGTGTGATGGGTATAATGAAAAATTAAGAATGTTGGTGTGGTTGGTGGGGGATAATGTAAAGATTATATGGTTTAGAGTGCGATTAGGGGGGGGTGGGTAAGGAAAGTAGAATTGATAAAAATGTTTGTGATATATTTATAGTATTTGGTTTGGATAGGGTTGTTATGATGGGGAAGGTGTTAATATTAAAGTTTGTAAATGTAAAGATTAGATAGGTTAAGTATTTTGTTGGGTTAAATGTGTTTAGATGGATAGAGTTTAGGGAGTATTTGATTTATAGTTGTAAAATGTTAGAAGAATGGTATTTGATGATGATAAAATATGAGAGGTATAGATTTTTTAGATTGGTTAATAATGTTTTAAATAATGTTGTAGAGTCGGTGAAATAGGAGTTGGGGGTAAGTGATTAATATGAAAAAAAGTAAAGGTTGATAAAGGTATTTAATTTGGTGAAAAAAGATAGATTGAAAGGGGATTAAATAATATAGATGTTAAAGATGTATAAAGAAAGAATTAGAGTGTGGTTGATAGATTATAAGGTTTTAAGATTTGGGATTTGTGATATTATAAATTTTAAATGATTTGATTGGATGGTGTGTGTTTGGTTGTTATTATTTGGTATATAAGAAGTAAGAAAGTTGGTTATATATTTGAGTGTTATGATTTATGATGGATGTTTTGGGTATGATTAGTTGTAAGTTGTAATGTGTATTGGATAAAAAGGGTTTTTTGTATGATTTTTTTAAGATCTGGATTTTAGTATTAAGTGTTGGGAAATTTTGATTGTATTAATATGGAGGTGATGATGAGTATTATTATGTGTGTTTGTAGTTAGTGGGTATTGATTAAGGGGGTGAGAAAGAATTTAAGTTTTATTTGGTTTGAATTATAAATTGTATGGGGTGTTTGATATTATTATAGTTGGTGTGTAATTTGTTTTTTGTATTTAAAAAATAATAGTGTTTTTTTGGGAAATTTGGGATGTGAAAAAGTAAGATGTTAGTTTTAAGGATTGGGGAGAAAGGTTGATATAATGATAATTATTTAGTTAGATTAATTGAGATGTTAAATGTTGTTGTATGATGGTTGTAGTAGAGTTAGGGAATAGGGGATATGGTTAAAGTGTTAGTTGTTGAAAGGATAGATTTTTTATGGGATTTAAATTTTATTTTGAATAGGGTTGTTGTTTTTATTGGGGATTATGGTGTAATTAGGTGGTATATATATGAGATTAAGGGATTTTTTGTTTGTATGGGGGAGAAATATGTAAATAAATGATATTGTAATAGGAGGGATGTGAAGAATAATTTTTAAGTTTTGTTAGTTATTTGTTTGATTTTTGTGTTTGTGGTGTTTTTGGATATTGGTTATTATAGGGTAGGGATTGGTGGATTAGACATATGTGTGGAATATGATGGGGAGTAGTGGATTAGTAGGGGTATTGAGTATAGGGTTAATCATACCGTTCTAATTATTGGTATATTAGATTGATGTTTGTGTTTTTAGGTTATTTTTTATGTTGGTAGGGTTTGTTTGATTTTATTTTAATCGAATTAGTTTTGGTTGCAGGGGGATGTTAGAGTTATTTATAATGGTTCGGATGATTGTTGTTTATATTTGTGAATTTGGTTTTTATGGGGTGGTGGTATTATATGATTTGGATTAATGTATTTATGTGTAATTGGTTATTAAACTGATATTTGGGTTTTTTTTTATGTTATTTTTGGGTAATGATAAACAATTGAAATTCAGTTTTAAAGGGTAATTGGGAGGTAAAGTTTTGTTAGTAATTCGAGAGTAATGTTTTTTATTGTAAATAATAAAAAAGGTAGTAGGGTGACGACTATTTATGTTAGGTTTTTGATTGGGTGGTGAAGGGGTGGTATGTTGAGTGATTTTGGGTTTGGGGTTGAAATTTAATGTGTGTGTGTTAGGGATGGAGGAGACTTAGTGTTGTTGGTGGATGTTTGTTTGTTAGAGTTTGTTTTGGCTGGTTTTTGGGGGTTTTGGTTTTTATTTTTTAGAGAATTAGTATTTTGGTGGTGTAATTTTTTGGAATGGTCTTGATTTTGTTTGGTGGTTGTTGGTATTTGTAATTGGTAGACAATTGTTTGGTATTTTGGTGTTGTTTAGGTGTTTTGATTTTATTAGTAGGAGGGTGGTATGTAATTTGTGAAGTTATTTTTGGTTGTTTTTATTGATGTTGTTTAGGAATGAGGATTATTATTTGAGTTTTGTAATTTATGGTATGTTTGGTTAATTTATTAATTGTTGGTTTTATATGGGGAGTTGTATTAATTAAAGGAAGATTTGAATTCGTGGGGAAGGACCTGGGTGTTGATGGTGATTAGGTGAGAGGGGTTTATGGGGGATGGTTTATATTGTGGGTTGGTTGATTATGGGAAGTAGAGAATAGGTGTGGTATTAATAGTATGAAGATTTGTGGTTTTTTTTAGTATTAGATTGAAGAGATTTGGAATTAGTTTGTGGGTTGGATAGGCCAAAGGAGAAAGTGAATGGGGTGGGGTTGTGGGGTTAATTTTGGGTATTTGTTGATATAATGATTGTTTTTATGTGATTATAAATTGATTTATTATTATTTTAATGGGTGAATTTAATATAGTTGGAAAAGAGAGGGACCTTATTTAAGTAAAGTTAGATAGTGAAATGGAGTTTTAGGTTTCGAGAGTCTGTAGGTTAATAGTTTAATTTGTTATGTAAGATTGAGAGTGATAATAATGTTGTAATTATGGTTGTAGGTTTCTTTAAGTTTTTGTTATGTATTGGGTTGATACCTTTGCAAAATAGGATTTACAATTTATGTAATAAATGGGCTGTGAGAGAAGTCATTGGATAGGTGATGTGATGTTTATCTTTAAGTAATTGCGTAAGGTCTCTCATTCTTCTTCGTAATATTGCAAGTGGATGGAATGAATTTTTAAATAGGTTATTTATAGTAAAGGGGTGGGTTGGTTATGTTTGGGTGTGGGTAGCATGGGGTTTACAATGTACCAAAAATTGAAGGTTGTTTGGCCATGTTTATTAAATGTTAAATTTTAAGTTTATGGTTATGTTTTAGGGTTAGGGATTTTGGTTTGTAGTGGAATTTTAACCCGCATTAGTTGGTTCTTATTTTATAAAAGTACGTGATTATTAAGTTTTTTTGTGGTTATTTGATTGTTTTTAAATATATTTGGGTCAGGAATTCCAAATAGGGGTGTATTCTTTTGCTGGTTTTAGTGCATGAGGGTTGGTTTGCCAAGACAGTATATTTTATTTTGAGGAAATATGTATGTTGGGGTTTTTTTGGGTAGTACTTTTGTTTCGATTATAAGGGTTTTTGGTGCAACGTTATGTTAGGTATGGGATTTGTTTTATGTTTGTTTTGTTAGATATATTTTGTAGTTTATAGCTAATATAGTTTTTGAAGATTTGGATATTTAGAGTTCCTTGTTTATATTAATTAACTGAAGTAGTGTTATTAGACCAAATCTAGTGAGTTATTGTTGGGATGAATTTTGTGTTGGGTAAAGGGAGTATTTAAGTGTGAGATTATATTGGTTTTTGATTAAGATCATATTCGTTGGAAGGGTTGTGAAATCGTCATATAGTCTCCGGTGAAATTTATGTTTATTTTAATGTTAAGGTTTTTTGGGAATGATTGATGCCAATAGGTATTAGGGTGATGTTAGGTTAACCTGTTATTGAAACAGTGTCAAAATAATTTTACTTATGATGTTGGGTCATTGGTTTAGGTGGAGAGTTTTGGTTTAGAGGTAATCGTATTTGAAAGAGTAATATCTCATTGGATGAGATAAGTTGATTGTAATTGGACTGTGTGGTTGCGGAATTAATTAATTATGGTTTAAAAAAAAAATTTGGTAAACATTGATAAGATCGATAGGGGGAGTTTGTGAACTCATGCTCACTTCATTTGAGTTGTGGGGTAAGTCATAGTTATTTTTTTTAGAGGTTGTGGTATTGAGAGAGTTATGTATGTGTAATTTTTATGATTTATATTTGGTTAAATATTTGTTCGTGATATGTCAATCAGAGATTACAGCTCTGGAACGCTTGGATGGATTAAACATTTAATAAATATTTATGTGAGATATTATTTGAGAAGTTTGAGATATAATTTTATTTTATTCTGAGTAGATTTGTTTTATTAGAATTACTTGTTATCGGTAAAGATGTAAAGATAAGTTAAAATACGTTTGGGTATAGGTTATAATAGATGTGAAGGTTACTGTTATGTTATTTTATAAAGGAGGTAATGTTACATGAGGTTTGACATGTTGACAAAAGATGTGGCGGTATTTTTATCGTTTTTTGTGTTGAAGATTGTTTATTTATTAAAGCCGTTATAGTGCTTGATAAATGAATATTTGGGTTATTTTTTTTGTATCTGGATCACCATAGTACGCGCTGTCGAAATATTGTGGATTAAGAGTGTTTGGTTATATGGGGGTTATGTTGTTATAATTTGGTATTGTGTTTGTGATACACGAGGACTGAAGTTCGATACTATCTCTCAGATTTTAATAACTATTGAGCTTATATATTGGTATGATCCAGATTTTAAAACTTTATGTGAACAGTTAGGGTAGAGATTGTTGTTTGTTGTCTTAATTTGATCGGGTAGGAAATTGACATTTCCCCATAATGGTGGGATATATTTTATTGACATAGGGTTGATAAGAAATTTTTGCTGTTAATAAATTTGCTTTGTACTATACAATTTTGGGGATTGAAGTTTGAAGAGCAATGTTAGGGAAGCGGGATTTTTAATATAAAAAGATTGTTTTTTTACGGTGGACATAATCGGCCCCCATGATTTTGATACGCATAGGTGTATGCAATGGCAATATTTAGGTAAATTATATCTGTATGAATAAATAGATTGTCAATTAGTTATGAACACATTATAGGATGTTAATGAGGATTTTGGTGATGGATGGGGATTAGTATACTAAACAATTTGGGTAATTGCAATTTTTTATAAAGTCTTAGGAGGATTTGCATGTATTGATGAGTAATTTTTAACAAATTTCAGACTTTTGGTACTGTCGGTCAAATGTTCATATGTTTTTAATTGTGGTTTCCATTAACTGAAAGTTTTTGAGTATCACGTTATTGTAGATACATTTAGAAAGTTATTATTAGATTGTTTGGCTCCACTAGATTTTATTTATATGTTTTACGTGTATAATTGGGGTAATATGTTGATGGGTTGATGTGTAGCCAGAGTTTTGTGGGTGTGGTATTGTTTTGTGATTAAGATTAGCAATTTTTAAAATGATTATCGTAAATAGAGAATATTTATTAAGAAGGTGGTGACAGAGCAACTCTAAAAGGTAATTATTGCAACTCGTACAGATTGGGGGGGTTTTATTTGTTGTCAGTAGAGTGTGTACCTAGGATGATGTAAATGCAAATATGGAGTACTGTCAGATATTTGATTATACTTGGGAATTATGATCCATGGGGGTGTTTGGAGTATAAAAAAGGTTTAGACACAATTTATTTTTCCACGCGGGGTTAGTTTAAAGTGGATATGTGGTGTTTTTTAGTGATTTTCATTGCCAAGAGTATGCAACTCCGTATCTTTCAAGAGAAGCTTATGTATTCTTGAAGTATGTTTTAGAGTTATGGCATAAGTGATTTTTAGGTAAGTGATTTAGAAGCTGTTACAATCTTTTTTTTTTAATTTTGGTAAGGTTATTCTTATCACAAGTATCTATTAGAGCGGTTGTTAGGTGTACATAGGGTGTCATTTGATTGCGTTATGGAGATTAAAATGATAAATTTTAGCCCCATTAGATGTTATGGTGGGGATAGAGTACTTTTGAAAATGGAGATATGATTATACCATTAAAGGGGAATGTCAGTTAAGTTATTTATTGAACAGTGGAAAAGCCTGATTGGGTATAGTTGTCAACGTTACGTGAGGAATTATGTCATTAATTTACCAATGGACTGTAATGAGTCCATTTATATGGTTATCTATTTAAATGAAAAATTTGTTGTTAGTAATTGTAAGTGAGGTTTACCTGAGGGAGAAAGGATTTATAGAGGTTGAGGGATATTGAAGGATAATATGGTTGAGGGTTGGTGAAGAGGATAATAGTTTTTATTTGCAGATGTTTGCATCTAATGTGGTAAGGAGGAGAACCTATAAATGGCTGTGGCGCAGATTAGATAGATGCGAGTATTCTTGGGATATTTTATGCTGAGTTGGAGATGTATACAGTTAAAATATTTTATTTATTTTGTTGTTTGCGTTAGAGATATGTAGTCTCTGAGTTGGAGATGTATACAGTTATAAATATTTATAATTGTGTAGTCTCTGAGTTGGGGACGTATACAGTAATAAATATTTATAATTGTGTAGTCTCTGAGTTGGAGATGTATACAGTTATAAATATTTATAATTGTGTAGTCTCGGGACTAGAGATGTATAACGTTATAAGTATTTATAATCGTGTAGTCCCTGAGCTGGAGATGTATAACGTTATACATATTTATAATTGTGTAGTCCCTGGACTGGAGATGTATACAGTTATACATATTTATAATTGTGTAGTCTCTGAGTTGGAGATGTAGACAGTGATAAATATTTATAATTGTGTAGTCTCTGAGTTAGAGATGTAGACAGTTATAAATATTTCTAATTGTGTAGTCGCTGAGTTGGAGATGTATACAGTTATAAATATTTATAATTGTGTAGTATCTGACTGAAGATGTATAGAGTTATAAATATTTATAATCGTGTATTATCAGAGCTGGGGATGTATACAGTTATAACTATTTATAATTGTGTAATTTTGGGGCTGGAGATGTATAAAGTTATAAATATTTATAATTGTGTAATCTCGGGGCTGGAGATTTATAAAGTTATAAATATGTGTTATTGCCTAGTCTCGTGACTTGAGATGTATAAAGTTATAAATATTTATAATTGTGTAGTCTCAGGCTGGAGATGTATAAAGTTATAAATATTTATAATTGTGTAATCTCGGGGCTGGAGATTTATAAAGTTATAAATATGTGTAATTTTCTAGTCTTGTGGTTTGAGATGTATAAAGTTAAAAATATTTATAATTGTGTAGTCTCGGGCTGGAGATGTATAAAGTTATAAATATTTATAATTGTGTAGTCTCTGGAGGAATATGTATAGAGTTATAAATATTTATAATTGTGTAATCTCGGGGCTGGTGATGTATAAAGTTATAAATATTTATAATTGTGTAGTCTCAGGGCTGGAGATGTATAAAGTTATAAATATTTATAATTGTGTTGTCTAGGGCTGGACATGTATAAAGTTATAAATAGTTATAATGGTGTAGTCTCGGGGCTGGAGATGTATACAGTTATAAATATTTATAATTGTGTAGTCTCGGGCTGGAAATGTATAAAGTTATAAATATTTATAATTGTGTAGTCTCGGGGCAGGAGATATATACAGTTACAAATATTTATAATTGTGTAGTCTCGGGGCTGGAGATGTATAAAGTTATACATATTCATAATTGTGTAGTCTCAGGGTGGGAGATGTATAAAGTTATAAATATTTATAATTGTGTAGTCTTGGGGGTGGAGATGTATAAAGCTATAAATATTTATAATTATGTAGCCTCGGGGCTGGAGATGTATAAAGTTATAAGTATTTATAATTGTGTAGCCTCGGGGCGGGAGATGTATAAAGTTATAAATATTTATAATTGTGTAGCCTCGGGGCGGGAGATGCATAAAGTTATAAATATTTGTAATTGTGTAGTCTGAGGACGGGAGATGTATAAAGCTAGAAATATTTATACACATGTAGTCTCGGGGCTGGAGATGTATAAAGTTATAAATATTTATAATTGTGTAACATTAGGGATGGCGATGTATAAAGCTATAAATATTTATAAGTGTGTAGTCTCGGGGTAGGAGATGTATAAAGTTATAAATATTTATAATTGTGTAGCCTCAGGGCTGGAGATGTATGAAGTTATAAATATTTATAATTGTGTAGTCTCGGGACTGGAGATGTATAAATTTATAATATTTATAATTGTGTAGTCTCGGAGCTGGAGATGTATAAAGTTATAAATATTCATAATTGTGTAGTCTCGGGGACCTACGGGGAAACCAATAAAAAATGGGACTACTGTTCTGTTATGTGTGTAGTAATAGGCTGCCAACAGGAGCATGTACTACTGCAACGTCATCATACAAAATACATTGTTACAGTATCATCACTGCAAGAGCCTGTAAATGTTTTAAGTGCAGGCTTTCTGTAAGGTGATAAGGTGATAAGTTGATAAGGTGATATGGTGATATGGTGCAGTGTTGGCACCGTTCTCCATAACGAATGGAAAGGGAAATGATAATGGATATAAGATTAATGATTTTATGGCAGAGCTCTAGGAGACATATATAAGAACCCTGTTGTTTGCCCATGCGTGGTCCGCCCGGTGGGGGGTCTCTGAGGAGACAAACATAGGACTACTGCACCCTCAGGCATGCATGTCGTACCTGGCGACTAATTTACTCATGTGCATGCAGTTGGCAACATCATCACGTAAAATACACTGCTGGCTTCCTATAAGATCATGTGATTGCCTGATGCAGACTTCCTGTAAGGTGACAAGCTGTAGTGGTAGCTCCATGATCCATAAGAAACACACATGGAAATGTTGATGTTAAAAACACATAAGGTTACCATATACCAAACTTGCTTTATCTAGATGTTTATGTTTTTAAAGTGAGGTGAGAACCACGTCTGATGATGATAAAACACGTTAACGTTACATTATACCAAACTCTTTTTTTATTATCTAGGCTTTGATGTTGTTAAAGTCTGATAAGAACCACGTCTGATGAATGATGATGATAAAAAACGTAAGATTACAATATACCAAACTTTCTTTAAATCTAGACTTTTAAGGTGTGAGATGAGAACCACGTCTGAAGAATTATGATATACTGAAGCACATTAAAAACGCACCACTATTATATATACTGATGCCGAGAAGCTGGAAAAAAAAGTGTGGGAATGGATTTTCTCCGTGTTTGTCATGGGGTAGAGAGCGAATGGCTGCTGGAATGGAAAGTGCATGATTCAACCCACCGGTTTGTTTACAGACTACATGAAAACAATGAAAGTTACAAGTGCAACACGATTCCCAACAGCTATGACCCTGAAAATGTGTACGCGTTGTGGCAGTATACTCGGTATAAAAAGGCCGTTGAGACAAAACACCCAGTACATGTGCTTGAAATGCCACGACTATCTGAAAACGACCGCCAACGAGCCATTGGTATGTTGGAGACCGGAATGAGCTCGCGGGCCATTGCCAGAAAAATGAATTGCCACCACAGCACTATTGTACGTCTCAATGAACGTTACGGAACCACTGGCAGTGCCCGGGATAGACTTCGAAGTGGCCAACCACGAGTTACTACCCTTCGCAAGATCGTCATATTGTGCTGAGTCACCTAAGGAATCGTTCTCTCCCGGCAAGTCAAACAGCAAGAGCAATAGTGGGTAGACGTGGGCAAGTCTCTCGAATGACAGTTATACGACGACTCAGAGATACAGGCCTTACCGCAAGACGACCTTATGTTGGGCCAAACTTGACTCACAGACATCGTCAGCAGCGCCTGCAATGGGCAGAGCAACATGTCAGATGGACTAGACTGCAGTGGAATGCTGTCCTATTCACAGACGAGAGCAGATTCAACATATCCTTTGCTGATGGACATATGCGGATTTGGCGACGGTGTGGAGAGCGCTTTGCATATTGCCGTGTTCGTCAGCACAACCGATTTGGAGGTGGCAGTATTCACATTTGGGGATGATTCAGTTTTCTCCATCGCTTGCCTTTTCACGTCTTTCGTGGAAATGTTAATGCTGTGACATATCGAGATGAGGTTCTGGATGCATTGGTTGCTCCTGCGTTCACAAATTATCCAGACTTGCAGCTTCTCCAGCAGGATAACGCACGTGCGCACACCGCATGCATTACGCAGCAATATCTACAGCAGCAGAACATTGTGACGATTGATTGGCCTGCCTGTCACGTAGGGTTTATAGTCATTTAATTTCCTACATCTTCTTCCTATTCTTTCACATAAATTCTCTCTTTTATTATCTCTGTAATTTTTTTTCCTGTATATTTTTTTCACCCATTCGTTTTGCGAATATTATTTTCATATAATTCGCAAACTTTACCTGTTTCTTTCTCTTAAACTGAGAATCGCGCTAGGACGATATTACGTAGATGTCAGGGCTGCAGGGCGTTAGAAGGCGTGATAAGTCGGTTCGCTGAACATAGGACGTAGCAAATCGTCTACATTCTCACCGAGCGCGCGAGCTTCTTCTCGGCATTAGTCCCGGTGAGGTGTGATACTTTACATCTGCACCGGTCAGTATCCAGACATTTGGCTGGAAAATCCCAAACTGACACGGCGCTCACTTGGGCCATGGTCAGCTGTAGTGTGAAAACTGCCCTGAAATGGAGTCAGGCTGTCTGGGATTTGAAACTGACACGCGTACATCGTGGTCAGTAGGTGACAGTTACGACACGCGTTAAGCGGACGTAAATGTTGGGAGTAGGGGAGATATTTTCGCTTGGCGAAGTAAGTTTGGGCCCTTTGTCTGATTTTAAGATATTGGCCAAGTTTGAAACTTTAATTTCATTCTCGCTCATAGACTCCACAGTAGATAGGTCGCTCGAAAACAGAATAGCTGTTAGCGAAGATCTCAGTTTGTTTCGGCAATTTGTCGAACTTCTAGACTTCCAGAAATATTTTCAGCATTTTTATTCTTAAGTTGTGCGACTACCTGTAATTCTGTGGTTGAGGTAATTAATATGATAGATATATAGATTTTGTGAGTGTTAAAGTGTTAAATCGCTAAATTCATTTTAATCTATTTCTTTAGCGCAGAAGAGAAATAAAGTGGTAGGCAGATATTTTCTAGGGAAGCATTCAGTGGAAAGCAGTAGGAAATTATATAGACAGTCCTTATTTTGAAAACCACGCTGGGTTGATTCTAGAAGTAACACTGATCTGACGGTGCAAGTTAGACAGAAATACTAATATCCCTATAACGGGTTTTCAAAGACTGTAATGATAAATACTGGACCTTGGTAGCCAGCACTTAATTTCTAATCTAAGAAAAAACTCTATATAATTTGCTGCCTGGTGGGCGTGAATATTTAAACAATCAAATTCCCGACTAGATTATATCTTGTGGACAAAATCTGTGTTGTGACTAAAAAAGTGAATCCTATTGACTGAGGGAAAGGCACCGACCTGAAACATTCATCATTTTTTAGAAAAACCTACGCTAATTGACACCTGTTGCTCTGCTAACCTCCCGCACCTGGAATAATTGTTAGCTGAACGAGTTGACTTAAATCAAACATTTGAACAAATTTTGCCATACCCAAGTAGTCGTTTCCACGGAGACTCCAAGTTAAAATACGGTCTTTGGAAACTGGGGACTTCTTGGCAGAAGACTGCATTTTTTTGATTCTGTGTGAAAAATCTAAAATCAATGTGTTCCAAGAGGCAGCAAGACAAAGTCGTGAGTAACAGAGTTTGAGAAGCCATGGCGGAATGAATGTGACGGTGTACGCTGGTTTGAGTGAATTATTTCACTATTTTAGTCTTTGACACCCTGTTGCTGTCCTAATTTTTTTATTCTTTTCAATCTGCATTTAATTTGTTGCTAAGGGCTAGAGTTCTTGTGTTGTTTTTGTCTTAGGTTAAATCAAGATTTTTTTCAAACTCTGTGCATAAAATTACGAGATAAAAAAAAAAAAAAATCTCTTAGACACTCAAAACCCTATGTATCTGTGACTCTGGCGCCATCATCTGTTCTCTTAACGGGGCCGGGCTAAACCTAGAGTTAACACTATAACGGGGCTATCATCCTTGCAACATTTCCTTGATTTTTTATGACTATGTGTATATGTATTTTCCTTGATGTACTTTCTTGATGTTGTGAGCCGATTTTTTAATTATCTGATGATTATAAATCGCTCTTGAAACTTAATAATGTGTTTTTTCCCCAGCTCATGTTTCTGAGATAAATATTTATATAATTGGTTATTGTTTTCCCACGTCTTGGGTGTTTACCCTGTCTTCACTATTATCAACATCTATCATCTCACGTGTGTGGAAATTCTATTACCTTTCACTAACTCTCACTGAGTCTATCACCTATTCAAACCTATTCAGAAAGGACCAAACCTAGTCTTAATTCTCCTATCGTAAATCTACGACACTCCCCCCTCCTCCAACCACCCGTTTTCAAAATAAAAACAACATCTATATGTGCTAAATTATAAAATGCGACCTAAGAAAGAATCTTTGTCCTCCTCTCCACCCCTCCCCCCCCCCCCTTTTTTTCTCTCTCCAACCCCCCTTTTAATCATACTTGATGGCAGCACTTTGGACTACTTTGGGCGATATTTTTAGCGACTTTGGGGTATCTAATCTATATTTTAGAACTTCTGTTTGTCTGTAATAAAAGTTCAGTAATTTTGTTGGTTTTTTTTTTTTTCTCGGGCAACGCCGGGTATATCTGCTAGTCATTTTATATTTTACGTACATTTGACGTGCTTAACTCGCTGGTGATTGTGCAAGTTACTAAGAAGTTGGCAACTTCAACATTTGAAAATGATAAAGTCATGAACCCCTACAGAAAGTGCTGCTGATTGCTTCTTGTTGGCTCTCTCATAGGGAACCAGAAGCAGATGAGTCCCCAACCTCCATGTCGATGACATCAGGGTGTGCATATTTATTATATTAATATTTTAATAAGTGTGTATATATATTTAAACATGTGTATACCAGAAAAAAGTCGTTTTCCGCTGTCCAGCCACATTTTTCTTTCAGATTACCTGAATTAAGGATGATTTTTCATCCTATCCACTGGGTTTATTATTGATGGTCAGTAAGGTAAAATTACTGAGAAAAAAGGGAAGAGTTGGTGGAACGGACAGCAGGGAAGGCGAATGACTAGTATTAAGTAACCAATAATTAGCAGAAACATTTGTTTTTATCTAACGTTTGTGGTACAAGTTGGAGATACCAGTGTATGATACCAGCTTGATACGTGTCTGTGGATAAAGAGCGTGTGGTCCACGCTAGATTTCTGCCTTCGACGGGTTGTGAAGATCCTAAAGTTGCTACCATAAGGGAAATGGGTTCATTTTCGATACAAGACAACAGGAGGCTGAGACGCTTGGGAGTCATGACCCAAGTGGGCCCGCCCCCCTTAGAGTGTAAAGGAGTATATCGGGCCGAAACACTTGTCGGACGGGGGGACTTCTTCTGATGATCAGATTGCTTCCTGTTGTATCGCTCTGTAAAGAGTTTCCTATCATATGAGCAGTTACCCCTGCAACTACGCCTGGGACGTGTCCTCACGCCAGAAGTCTACAATTGACGGAGCATCCAGAAAACCATTTAAATTCTGGCCAGTTAAGTAATTTTAATCTGGCCAAAGGAAAATAACTCACCACTCCTACAACCACCATCTTAAGAATTTTAAGTGAAGAAAACCTCAATAGTGCAATTCACTATCATCACTTATTTATTTACTCACGTTAAGCAATAATTTATTATTAAATTTGTTATACGTATCTACACATTCCAAGTTGACTTAATTATTACAGAGATAAGTACACACGTATGAATCAGTAATGTTAAATATATATATATATATACACACATACACACAACAGAGCTACTAAAGTAATATTTTACTGAATAATTCAGCCGGGGGCTCAGAAACGAGCAAATATCTCTATCTTTATAGAAGGGGTGGGGAAGATGCAAAGTTCACGACTGCTTTGATATATTCAGCGTTGTGCTTGATTTCTGAAGAATCGTATGAACACTCCCTAAAATAGAAGTACCATCCTTCTATTTACAACTCTGCCAAGAGTAATCTTGAACGAAGGTAGATACCTTTAAAGACTCTCATTGTATACTCTAAATTTTAGCCACTGGTGTGCATGAGAAGCAATCCCGTAACAATATATGAACATAAAAAGTGGTGTGTTCCAGGTGGAGTATTGTTCCCTTGCCTATTTAATATTTACACAGAGAACATTTTCAAACAGACATATGAACTGCCAGGACTGAACAGCTGTGGTTGATCAATATACAATCTTAGATGTGCAGATGATACAGTTTTGTTAGCTGAAAGTGAACAGAAGTTGCAAGAGCTATTGAAGCAAGTAAACAGCATGTCATGAATATGGATTCTACATTAATATTGATAAAATGAAAACAATGATAACACTAGTCAACAACCAAAATGTACCAGAAATGAAAATAGCTGATCTTAACTAATTTTGGTGTGCTGAAAACGAAAATGACATTAAAAAAATGTTGATTGGCTCTAGTTTTCAAGATATATGCTACTAGTTTATTTAATTACGGTCAATTTATATATATGACGCAACTGTTGTGGGCGATTGCATAATTTTTTCTAATGACCAATAAAAATGTAACTAGAAGTTGATGATGCAATCCTACCTATGATTACATAACCTTTGTGTATAAATATCTTATCTCTGATGAATTTTGCCATTAGTTAGTGCATTTGTCCTTATCAAAAGTATCGTAGTTAGAAATGCCTAGGACATGTGTGAACAGTGCTAATAATTTCTGTTATATATGTGGTGAGGTGACATTTCTATCACAAAAACGAAATATAACTAAAGTGATTAAGAAGGCGTACAGTTTGTATTTTGGCTGCAGAATAGGAGATCAGGATAAGAGCGGGGCGCCACACATATGCTGCAATACATGTGCAGCACATCTTAAACTGTGGTTGACTGGCACAAGGCAAGCTATGCCTTTTGCAGTCCCAATGATTTGGAGAGAGCCCACTGATTATCTCAACAACTGTTACTTTTGCATGGTCCCTCCAATTGGGAAAGGCATATCAAAGAAGAAAAAATGGACTCTGGAATATCCAAACATCCCCTCTGCAATACGTCCGGTACGATATGGCGATGACCTACCAGTTCCCAAAGTGCCAGAATATTTTCAGCTGCTTCCACTGATGAAGAAGAGGACATTGGTGGTCCTGAACCATCAACCTCAAGCGACCCAGATTTTGAGCAAACTACATCCACTAAACCACACTTAATAACCCAAGGTGAACTGAATGATCTTGTAAGAGATCTGAATTTACCGAAGAACAAGGCGGAGCTTTTTGGGTTCCAGATTGCAACAGTGGAATCTCCTGGCAGAAGATGTTACAATTTCTGTGTATAGGAACATCCAGAAGCCGCTTATTACATTCTTTTTCAAAGAGGGTGACCTTTCTGCGTGCCACAACATTTCTGGTTTAATGGCAGCCCTCAAAATCAATTACATACTGGAAGAGTGGAGGCTTTTCATTGATTCATCCAAGACGAGTCTTAAAGCTGTTTTGTTGAATAATGGTAATGTGTTACCGTCAATTCCAGTTGGTCACGCAGTTCATATGAAAGAAACTTATGAAAACATTAAGTAGCTTTTGAAGTGTATAAACTACGATCATCATCATTGGTCACTTTGCGATGACTTAAAAGTTGTCGCTCTTTTGCTTGGACTACAGGGTGGATACACCAAGTACTGTTGCTTCCTCTGTGAGTGGGATTGCCGTGCACGAAGTGACCATTACATCAGAAGACATTGGCCAATCAGGCAGTCATTGCAGCCTGGCAGTAAGAACGTTGAGAACCCAGCACTTATCGACACCAGCAAGATTTTGTTGCCACCCTTGCACATTAAGCTGGGTCTCATGAAAAACTTTATCAAGGCAATGGAGAAAACAGATGAGGCTTTCAAATACCTCATCAGAAAATTTCCAAGACTGAGTGAAGCTAAAATAAGAGAGGGGGTATTTGTTGGTACGCAAATTCGAAAACTTCTTCATGATGACGAGTTTCTTCGCGTGTTGCATGACAAGGAAAAAGCAGCATGGCTAGCATTTAAGTCAGTGGTGGACAATTTTCTTGGAAACAACAGATCTGATAATTACAATGAAATTGTAGAAAATCTCCTTGTGAAGTATAAGAGTCTTGTCTGCAACATGTCTTTGAAAATTCATTTTCTGGATTCTCATCTGGATTTCTTTACGTCAAACTGTGGAGCGGTCAGTGATGAGCATGGTGAACGATTTCACCAGGACATTGCTGCTATGGAGACAAGGTATCAAGGCAATTGGAGCCCTTCAATGCTTGCTGATTACTGTTGGACTGTGACAAGAGACACCTCATCGATTGACTACAAGAAGCAAGCAAAGAGAGCTCGAACAGCGACTGAATAATGACGGAATGGGTTCAAATGTGCCTTTTTAAAACATGATATGTGAACTTTAAATAATGTTTTTATTTTTTCTATCATTTTATGTTGAAATATCAATTAATTGAGTATGTAACCACAATTTTTATAATGCTAAAGTAGAAAGACTAGCTGTTCACCCCAGAGAATTAAACAAGTATACATTATTTGTATTACTGTAATGTAAATTCATCATTTTAATAAAACCAGAGCCAATTGGTGAATTTCATTATGATATTTGAAATCAGCATGTCAAAATCAATAAGAAATGGTATATTTAATTTCTGGTACAAATAACTTTTGAAAATTTGTTGACTAGGTGTAATTAGTAAAGCAGGCGATACGCCAACATTCAAGATAAATGGGAAAATCCTAGAACAAGGCACGAGTTTCTCATATCTGGGTTATACAATAACAGATGATGGCAGGTGTTAAACAGAAATAAAGAAGAGAATAAAAATGACCAAAGCTACATTCAACAACAAGAGACAGATACTAACATCTAAACCACTAACTCACACATTCAACAACATGAGACAGATACTAACATCTAAACCACTAACTCACACATTCAACAACATGAGATAGATACTAACATCTAAACAACATGAGATAGATACTAACATCTAAACAACATGAGACAGATACTAATTTCTAAACAACTAACTCACACATTCAACAACATGAGACAAATACTAACATCTAAACAACATGAGACAGATACTAACATCTAAACAACATGAGACAGATACTAACATCTAAACAACATGAGACAGATACTAACATCTAAACAACATGAGACAGATACTAACATCTAAACAACTAACTCACACATTCAACAACATGAGACAAATACTAACATCTAAACAACATGAGACAGATACTAACACCTAAACAACTAACTCACACATTCAAAAACATGAGACAAATACTAACATCTAAACAACATGAGACAAATACTAACATTTAAACAACTAACTCACACATTCAACAACATGAGACAAATACTAACATCTAAACAACATGAGACAGATACTAACATCTAAACAACTAACTCACACATTCAACAACATGAGACAAATACTAACATCTAAACAACATGAGACAAATACTAACATCTAAACAACATGAGACAAATACTAACATCTAAACAACATGAGACCAATACTAACATCTAAACAACGTGAGACAAATACTAACATCTAAACAACATCAGACAGATGCTAACATCTAAACAACATGAGACAGATACTAACATCTAAACAACATGAGACAGATACTAGCATCTAAACAACATGAGACAAATACTAACATCTAAACAACATGAGACAGATACTAACATCTAAACAACTTGAGACAGATACTAACATCTAAACAACTAACTCACACATTCAACAACATGAGACAAAAAGTAACATCTAAACAACATGAGACAGATTCTAACATCTAAACAACATGAGACAGATACTAACATCTAAACAACATGAGACAGATACTAACATCTAAACAACTAACTCACACATTCAACAACATGAGACAAAAAGTAACATCTAAACAACATGAGACAGATTCTAACATCTAAACAACATGAGACAGATACTAACATCTAAACAACATGAGACAGATACTAACATCTAAACAACTAACTCACACATTCAACAACATGAGACAAAAAGTAACATCTAAACAACATGAGACAGATACTAACATCTAAACAACTAACTCACACATTCAACAACATGAGACAAATACTAACATCTAAACAACATGAGACAAATACTAACATCTAAACAACATGACACAAATACTAACATCTAAACAAGATGAGACAAATACTAACATCTAATCAACATGAGACAATACTAACATGTAAACAATATGAGACATATACAAGGTACTAACATCTAAACAACATTAGACAAATACTAACATCTAAACAACATGAGACAGATACTAACATCTAAAGAACATGAGACAGATACTAACATCTAAACAACATGAGACAGATACTAACATCTAAACAACTAACTCACACATTCAACAACGTGGGACAGATACTAACATCTAAACAACATGAGGCAGATACTAACATCTAAACAACTAACTCACACATTCAACAACATGAGACAGATACTAACATCTAAACAACATGAGACAAATACTAACATCTAAACAACTAACTCACACATTCAACAACATGAGACAGATACTAACATCTAAACAACTAACTCACACATTCAACAACGTGGGACAGATACTAACATCTAAACAACATGAGACAGATACTAACATCTAAACAACTAACTCACACATTCAACAACATGAGACAGATACTAACATCTAAACAACTAACTCACACATTCAACAACATGAGACAGATACTAACATCTAAACAACTAACTCACACATTCAACAACATGAGACAGATACTAACATCTAAACAACTAACTCACACATTCAACAACATGAGACAGATACTAACATCTAAACAACATGAGACAAATACTAACATCTAAACAACTAACTCACACATTCAACAACATGAGACAGATACTAACATCTAAACAACTAACTCACACATTCAACAACATGAGACAGATACTAACATCTAAACAACATGAGACAGATACTAACATCTAAACAACTAACTCACACATTCAACAACATGAGACAGATACTAACATCTAAACAACATGAGACAGATACTAACATCTAAACAACATGAGACAGATACTAACATCTAAACAACATGAGACAGATACTAACATCTAAACAACATGAGACAAATACTAACATCTAAACAACTAACTCACACATTCAACAACATGAGACAGATACTAACATCTAAACAACTAACTCACACATTCAACAACGTGGGACAGATACTAACATCTAAACAACATGAGACAGATACTAACATCTAAACAACTAACTCACACATTCAACAACATGAGACAGATACTAACATCTAAACAACTAACTCACACATTCAACAACATGAGACAGATACTAACATCTAAACAACTAACTCACACATTCAACAACATGAGACAGATACTAACATCTAAACAACTAACTCACACATTCAACAACATGAGACAGATACTAACATCTAAACAACTAACTCACACATTCAACAACATGAGACAGATACTAACATCTAAACAACATGAGACAGATACTAACATCTAAACCACTAACTCACTAATTCAAACTGAGAATCATCAAATGCTATATATATTCATCATTACTGTTGGTGTATAAACATGGACAATGAACAGGCAATTATGGGAAATAAATATTAGACAAACATAAAGGTATGTTTTCAGGCACTCGTAAGAAATAAAGAAGTAGAACACTAGACAACAGAAAAACAACAGACGTGAGTGGCATAATAAAGGCAATTATGGGACAGAGTTTAGGCCTTCGAGATGTGGACAGAGAAGAACACAAATAAAGAGGTCATAGAAAACTTAGGAATGAAAGGATAATTAATGAAGAAGATAAAATTAGACAGCTAAACTATTGTGGCTATATACGACCGACGACTTAATACCTGGCTGGACAACATAATAGAAGACAGAGGTTAAGGTAAACGTGAAGGGGGAAGTCAGGGCTATAAATGGGAAGATAACATCAAGAGATGGACAGGAAAGAGTTTGTCAGAGTGCACCATCAAGACAAGAGATGGACAGAAAAGAGTCTATCAGAGTGCACCATCATGACAAGAGATGGACAGGAAAGAGTCTGTCAGAGTGCACCATCATGACAAGAGATGGACAGGAAAGAGTCTGTCAGAGTGCACCATCAAGACAAGAGATGGACAAGAAAGAGTCTGTCAGAGTGCACCATCAAGACAAGAGATGGACAGGAAAGAGTCTATCAGAGTGCACCATCAAGACAAGAGATGGACAGGAAAGAGTCTATCAGAGTGCACCATCAAGACAAGAGATGGACAGGAAAGAGTCTGTCAGAGTGCACCATCAAGACAAGAGATGGACAGGAAAGAGTCTATCAGAGTTCACCATCAAGACAAGAGATGGACAGGAAAGAGTCTATCAGAGTGCACCATCAAGACAAGAGATGGACAGGAAAGAGTCTGTCAGAGTGCACCATCAAGACAAAAGGCAGACGATGTTGTAGATCCATTACAGCCGACCTTCGATGTGAAGATAGCACCTGATGATGATTTGTATAAAAGATGTATCTTTAAATTAAACAAGTTTTATATGTCGTAATTTGGTTTGAAACTAAACTGAAAATATTGCTTTCATCTCGCAACGTCTTCAAGATTACGTGCCGACACTGCCCAAGTATAATTATGGATGTACCTCATTAACAGATGACGATAGTTAAACTCCTATTGGCGTATTCATCAAGTAAGCAAGAAGAACACCACACGCATATATGTTTGGGTCGCCTCGTGCGGCTCTCCGGGGATTGATTTGGTTTTTAAGGACTATCTTCACGGACAACTCCATCAGTGCTCCGATATTCTGCCTTAGATCACACAAGAAAGATCTCAGCACAGTGCATGAACACCGTAGCACCGGCGAGAATCCCAATGTGTGCCTGTAGGAATCACACATTCTATAAATATTTTTGTGGTGAGTAGGTTTCTAATTTTTAAATTTTGACATGGCAGCGTCCGTATGGCCAACGCTTACGATTTCCCACAGCCGTGGAATGTTTAACGTGTGCAACATGCCCATACCCGGGATGGCTAGGCATCCGATTTCACTGCCCAGAAGACCAGGGGGAGTATGACATCACTATGACCACCGGTTCTGAAAAAATGTCCATAAATTATATTCCCTCAAATGGGAATCGAACCCGGTACATTTAGAATTGGAGGCGGACGCCATACATCTTAGCCACTCTAACACCGGGGCCCCTAGGGGCCTATGAAGAAACACAAATAAAGTAAGTCTACTGCCCCTCAAGCATGTCGTACAAGGCAACTAATAGGAGGTTGTGTATTTTTGTTGTCTTAACCAGCGGCACTTGGGCCCAATGACACGTCATTGCGAGGCTGGGAAGCCTGTGGACTTTCCTTCCAACCCGGTCAGGAGCTTCGCTCCTTCCCATCCACAGAGGGTTTATCTCAGGAGCCGTTCAGGTTATTCAGTCACATTCCTGGTCAATGACACTACTTCAAATGTACACGCCCGGGCTTGAACCTTGATCGCCAGCGCAATGTGGCAACCATTACACCAGCGCGGCTCCCATAAGGTTGTGTATGGAGATAGCAACTCATCATGTCAAACAAATTGACACATAAATCACAAGTGTGCAGGCGCATGTCAATGTATGATACAGGCTTCCTTCACAATAACCAGGAGAAGGGGGTCTCAGGCGTCCTTCACAATAACCAGGAGAAGGGGGTCTCAGGCGTCCTTCACAACAACCAGGAGAATGGGGTCTCAGGCGTCCTTCACAACAACCAGGAGAAGGGGGTCTCAGGCTTCCTTCACAATAACCAGGAGAAGGGGGTCTCAGGCGTCCTTCACAATAACCAGGAGAAGGGGGTCTCAGGCGTCCTTCACAACAACCAGGAGAATGGGGTCTCAGGCGTCCTTCACAACAACCAGGAGAAGGGGGTCTCAGGCTTCCTTCACAATAACCAGGAGAAGGGGGTCTCAGGCTTCCTTCACAACAACCAGGAGAAGGGGGTCTCAGGCTTCCTTCACAATAACCAGGAGAAGGGGGTCTCAGGCGTTCTTCACAATAACCAGGAGAATGGGGTCTCAGGCGTCCTTCACAATAACCAGGAGAATGGGGTCTCAGGCGTCCTTCACAATAACCAGGAGAATGGGGGTCTCAGGCGTCCTTCACAATAACCAGGAGAATGGGGTCTCAGGCGTCCTTCACAACAACCAGGAGAAGGGGGTCTCAGGCGTCCTTCACAACAACCAGGAGAAGGGGGTCTCAGGCGTCCTTCACAACAACCAGGAGAAGGGGGTCTCAGGCGTCCTTCACAATAACCAGGAGAATGGGGTCTCAGGCTTCCTTCACAACAACCAGGAGAAGGGGGTCTCAGGCGTCCTTCACAACAACCAGGAGAATGGGGTCTCAGGCGTCCTTCACAATAACCAGGAGAATGGGGTCTCAGGCGTCCTTCACAATAACCAGGAGAATGGGGTCTCAGGCGTCCTTCACAATAACCAGGAGAATGGGGTCTCAGGCGTCCTTCACAATAACCAGGAGAATGGGGTCTCAGGCTTCCTTCACAATAACCAGGAGAATGGGGTCTCAGGCGTCCTTCACAATAACCAGGAGAAGGGGGTCTCAGGCGTCCTTCACAACAACCAGGAGAATGGAGTCTCAGGCTTCCTTCACAATAACCAGGAGAATGGGGTCTCAGGCGTCCTTCACAATAACCAGGAGAATGGGGTCTCAGGCGTCCTTCACAACGACCAGGAATTCCAGAATAAAGACTGGTTTGTAATGTTGTGTCTAATACTGATTAGACTGTATTCCGCCAACTTCTGCAACGTGACTGGTACCCAACTGTAAAGGCTACCGCCGTTCCTTTGGACCTACCGGTTACGTGGAGAGGAGGAACATGCTGCATGGGCAACAGCTTGATCTCCGTATAACTGGGCCCAAGTTCGCGTCCCGGAAATGACACTCCAGCTTCCTACAGCGCCACATCAGATTTAGCGAAAAGTAGCTATCACAACCAGCAGAGTAGAATAGAATTCACCAAATGGAACACGAGTCAAAAAACAGCTGACGGGTATCACCTCAGAAGCGCATTCTGATAGTCAGTTATAGCTGAATGAGCTACAGCTATTGTGATGCTATAACAGGTTTCCTCAAATCGTGTTCTATATAATGCTAGCGCCAACTTCTGACTTCTTCCACTGGCACTTGTCGTCAGTTTCACACTGGTGGTTGTTCCACTGGTGGTTGTCCCACTGGTGGTTGTCCCACTGGTGGTTGTCCCACTGGTGGTTGTCCCAGACCCCAAGGTCTTTTATATTTGGACTTGCGCTCTAATATAACCAACGTGTCTTGTGTCAAGGTAGAACGAAGCTTCGCCAAAAAGAAGTAAATCTCCTATTTGATTTAAACAAACATTGATGATCTTGTCATACAGTTTCATGTTTGCTCTTCTAATAAATGCAATACTATAATACCCGCCGTAAGTACGTCGGTTGGTTGGTGTTAGTGCTCACCTTAGTTTGTTAACACAGTTCATCTCACAGTAGCACATGAGTCATTGACGACACTTAACAAAGTCACCACTATAACTAACTGTGTCACTGACAAACATGTTCGAAACTACTAACAATAATCGATCTAATCACTGTCAACAAATCCAGTTAAAGATAAAATCTTTATTAAAGTTAAATGTTGGATACAAGAATGTTAAAGTATGCCTATTTACAAAACCAGCAATATTAGTTATAGTTTCATTTCATTCTAACTCTAATTGTATCTAATAATATTCTATACAATGTGAGAATCCTTGTTCTTAGTTATCTCTATTTATATTCTTGTTCCCATCATGACAAGAACCTTGAGAATCAGTGTTCTCACTATTATATACCAATGTGTCAATTCAACAGTTACACTGATTCTCAAAATCTCATACAGATTACCAATATCATCTTTCTTAATATTCAGTGAACATTTCTTATTAAGTTTTACCGTATATATAATTATGAATCGAGTCAGTGGTTCTCAATATGTTTACTTACAAGTGGCATCAACAGCTAAGCGCTTGAAATAAAATCACCACTATTTATCTTTTTTATTCCTGCCAGTCCGCAGGATCACACATTAGCACTTCACTACAACCGCTCCACTAACGGCGTGAAGATATAAATTTTCATTACATGTTCTATAGCGTTAACACGCAGAATAATATTTACTTTAAAATGACTTAAGAGCCGCCTGTGATTCACAAGTCACCTTAGCGGGTTAAGATCATTGGTTAACAGCTTGAGATCCACTATCTCTCTTTCTTACTTCTTCTCTCCAGTTGCCGGTACTTATAGTTATTCTAACTCTAGCTGAGATTATCTAAAAATTCTCTTCTTACCCCTTATAATCATTATTATCTATTCTCTACAAAACACTATCTATAAAAATTTACACTTCTTTCCTACAATATCATTTCAAAAGCCGAACACTAGCTAATCCAGCGCACGGCCTATTACAAACTTCCTACATTTTTAGTTCTCTTCTCTACAAATCTCTGTCTCTATCTGAATCGCAAATCAAACATCCCAAATCTCTAACTTGACCGCGCTAACAAAAGCATTTATACTCCATCATTCTGCACCCGGCACCTGTTTTTCTCTGTTTCTATGGGGAAAATGTCAGGATTTCATGATTCTGTCATCCTTGCTGACAGAACAAAATGCTGACTTCAGTCTGTTTTGTCTTTCCAAAAACTCTTTCTCACGTCCCAGATATGCGACACAAATGCACTTCTTCAAATATTCTCATTAAAAACAAATACCAAACTATCAATCATTCATATACAACGTCCATTTCACACACACAGGTGTTCAGTACTCATGGTCAAAATCCAATTCATTTTCCTACATGTAACTTATATCTGTCAACATTTCACACGCACAGGTGTTCAGTACTCATGGTCAAAATCCTATTCATTTTCCTAAATGTAACTTATATCTGTCAACATTTCACACGCACAGGTGTTCAGTACTCATGGTCAAAATCCTATTCATTTTCCTACATGTAACTTATATCTGTCAACATTTCACACGCACAGGTGTTCAGTACTCATGGTCAAAATCCTATTCATTTTCCTAAATGTAACTTATATCTGTCAACATTTCACACACACACACACACACACAGGTGTTCGGTACTCATGGTCAAAATCTAATTCATTTTCCTAAATGTAACTTATATCTGTCAACATTTCACACACACACACACACAGGTGTTCAGTACTCTCATGGTCAAAATCCTATTCATTTTCCTAAATGTAACTTATATCTGTCAACATTTCACACACACACAGGTGTTCAGTACTCTCATGGTCAAAATCCTATTCATTTTCCTAAATGTAACTTATATCTGTCAACATTTCACACACACACAGGTGTTCAGTACTCATGGTCAAAATCCAATTCATTTTCCTAAATGTAACTTATATCTGTCAACATTTCACACACACAGGTGTTCAGTACTCATGGTCAAAATCCAATTCATTTTCCTAAATATAACTTATATCTGTCAACATTTCACACACACAGGTGTTCAGTACTCATGGTAAAAATCCAATTCATTTTCCTAAATGTAACTTATATCTGTCAACATTTCACACACACACACAGGTGTTCAGTACTCATGGTCAAAATCCAATTCATTTTCTTAAATGTAACTTATATCTGTCAACATTTCACACACACACAGGTGTTCAGTACTCATGGTCAAAATCCAATTCATTTTCCTAAATGTAACTTATATCTGTCAATATTTCACACACACACAGGTGTTCAGTACTCATGGTCAAAATCCAATTCATTTTCCTACATGTAACTTATATCTGTAAACATTTCACACACACACAGGTGTTCAGTACTCATGGTCAAAATCCAATTCATTTTCCTAAATGTAACTTATATCTGTCAACATTTCACACGCACAGGTGTTCAGTACTCATGGTCAAAATCCACTTCATTTTCCTAAATGTAACTTATATCTGTCAACATTTCACACACATACAGGTGTTAGTACTCATGGTCAAAATCCAATTCATTTTCTTAAATGTAACTTATATCTGTAAACATTTCACACACACACTGGTGTTCAGTACTCATGGTCAAAACCCAATTCATTTTCCTAAATGTAACTTATATCTGTCAATATTTCACACACACACAGGTGTCCAGTACTCATGGTCAAAATCCAATTCATTTTCCTACATGTAACTTATATCTGTCAACATTTCACACACACACAGGTGTTCAGTACTCATGGTCAAAATCCAATTCATTTTCCTAAATGTAACTTATATCTGTCAACATTTCACACGCACAGGTGTTCAGTACTCATGGTCAAAATCCAATTCATTTTCCTAAATGTAACTTATATATGTCAACATTTCACACACGCACAGGTGTTCAGTACTCATGGTCAAAACCCAATTCATTTTCCTAAATGTAACTTATATTTGTCAACATTTCATACACACAGGTGTTCAGTACTCATGGTCAAAATCCAATTCATTTTCCTAAATGTAACTTATATCTGTCAACATTTCACACACACACAGGTGTTCAGTACTCATGGTCAAAATCCAATTCATTTTCCAAAATGTAACTTATATCTGTCAACATTTCACACACACAGGTGTTCAGTACTCATGGTCAAAATCCAATTCATTTTCCTAAATGTAACTTATATCTGTCAACATTTCACACACACACAGGTGTTCAGTACTCATGGTCAAAATCCAATTCATTTTCCTAAATGTAACTTATGTCTGTCAACATTTCACACACACAGGTGTTTAGCACTCATGGTCAAAATCCCATTCATTTTCCTAAATGTAACTTATATCTGTCAACATTTCACAAACACAGGTGTTCAGTACTCATTGTCAAAAACCAATTCATTTTCCTAAATGTAACTTATATCTGTCAACATTTCACACACACACAGGTGTTCAGTACTCATGGTCAAAAACCAATTCATTTTCCTAAATGTAACTTATATCTGTCAACATTTCACACACACACAGGTGTTCAGTACTCATGGTCAAAATCCTATTCATTTTCCTAAATGTAACTTATATCTGTCAACATTTCACACACACACACAGGTGTTCAGTACTCTCATGGTCAAAATCCAATTCATTTTCCTAAATGTAACTTTTATCTGTCAACATTTCACACACACACAGGTGTTCAGTACTCTCATGGTCAAAATCCTATTCCTTTTCCTAAATGTAACTTATATCTGTCAACATTTCACACACACAGGTGTTCAGTACTCTCATGGTCAAAATCCTATTCCTTTTCCTAAATGTAACTTATATCTGTCAACATTTCACACACACACACAGGTGTTCAGTACTCATGGTCAAATTCCAATTCATTTTCCTAAATGTAACTTATATCTGTCAACATTTCACACACACCCCAGGTGTTCAGCTCTCATGGTCAAAATCCAATTCATTTTCATAAATGTAACTTATATCTGTCAACATTTCACACACACAGGTGTTCAGTACTCATGGTCAAAATCCAATTCATTTTCCTAAATGTAACTTATATCTGTCAACATTTCACACACACACACACACACACACACACACACACACACACACACACACAAGTGTTCAGTACTCATGGTCAAAATCCAATTCATTTTCCTAAACGTAACTTATATCTGTCAACATTTCACACACACACAGGTGTTCAGTACTCATGGTCAAAATCCAATTCATTTTCCTAAATGTAACTTATATCTGTCAACATTTCACACACACAGGTGTTCAGTACTCATGGTCAAAATCCAATTCATTTTCCTAAATGTAACTTATATCTGTCAACATTTCACACACACAGGTGTTCAGTACTCATGGTCAAAATCCAATTCATTTTCCTAAATGTAACTTATATCTGTCAACATTTCACACACACACAGGTGTTTAGTACTCATGGTCAAAATCCAATTCATTTTCCTAAATGTAACTTATATGCTGTCAACATTTCACCACACACACAGTGTGTTCAACTTATGGTCAAAATCCAATTCGTTTTCCTAAATGTAACTTATATCTGTCACCACATTTCACACACACAGGTGTTCAGTACTCATGGTCAAAATCCCCAATTCATTTTCCTAAATGTTAACTTATATCTGTCAACATTTCACACCACCCCACAGGTGTTCAGTACTCATGGTCAAAATCCAATTCATTTTCCTAAATGAAACTTATATCTGTCAATATTTCACACCAAACACACACAGTGTGTTCAGTACTCATGAACAAAATCCAATTCATTTTCCAAAATGTAACTTATATCTGTCAACATTCCACACACACACCCCACACACAACTCATGGTCAAAATCCAATTCATTTTTCCCTAAATGTAACTTATATCTGTCAACATTTCACACACCCAACCCACAGTTTCAGTACTCATGGTCAAAATCCAATT